>JAQSEB010000262.1:0-142492 GCA_030063045.1 Pratylenchus scribneri
TTTTAATTTGAAATTGAAATTTCAACGATTTTTTCAACAATGCAAAATTTCAAATAAATTTTTAAAATATTTATTTTCATCCTTAAATTATTCTTTCCAATCAATAGTGCCTAGAAACGTACCAAGTTTTTTATAGGCTAATGAACAAAATTAAATAATGAAATTTCTTTTAATTTGAAATTGAAATTTCAACGATTTTTTCAACAATGCAAAATTTCAAATAAATTTTTAAAATATTTATTTTCATCCTTAAATTATTCTTTCCAATCAATAGTGCCTAGAAACTTACCTAGTTTATTATAGGCTAATGAACAAAATTAAATAATTAAATTTCTTTAAATTTGAAATTGAAATTTCAACGATTTTTTCAACAATGCAAAATTTCAAATAAATTTTTAAAATATTTATTTTCATCCTTAAATTATTCTTTCCAATCAATAGTGCCTAGAAACTTACCTAGTTTATTATAGGCTAATGAACAAAATTAAATAATTAAAATTTCTATAAATTTGAAATTGAAATTTCAACGATTTTTTCAACAATGCAAAATTTCAAATAAATTTTTAAAATATTTATTTTCATCCTTAAATTATTCTTTCCAATCAATAGTGCCTAGAAACTTACCTAGTTTATTATAGGCTAATGAACAAAATTAAATAATTAAAATTTCTATAAATTTGAAATTGAAATTTCAACGATTTTTTCAACAATGCAAAATTTCAAATAAATTTTTAAAATATTTATTTTCATCCTTAAATTATTCTTTCCAATCAATAGTGCCTAGAAACTTACCTAGTTTATTATAGGCTAATGAACAAAATTAAATAATGTAAATTTCTTTTAATTTGAAATTGAAATTTCAACGATTTTTTCAACAATGCAAAATTTCAAATAAATTTTTAAAATATTTATTTACATCCTTAAATTATTCTTTCTAATCAATAGTGCCTAGAAACGTACCAAGTTTTTTATAGGCTAATGAACAAAATTAAATAATGTAAATTTCTACAAATTTGAAATTGAAATTTCAACGATTTTTTCAACAATGCAAAATTTCAAATAAATTTTTAAAATATTTATTTTCATCCTTAAATTATTCTTTCCAATCAATAGTGCCTAGAAACTTACCTAGTTTATTATAGGCTAATGAACAAAATTAAATAATTAAAATTTCTCTAAATTTGAAATTGAAATTTCATCGATTTTTTCAACAATGCAAAATTTCAAATAAATTTTTAAAATATTTATTTTCATCCTTAAATTATTATTTCCAATCAATAGTGCCTAGAAACGTACCAAGTTTATTATAGGCTAATGAACAAAATTAAATAATTAAAATTTCTATAAATTTGAAATTGAAATTTCATCGATTTTTTCAACAATGCAAAATTTCAAATAAATTTTTAAAATATTTATTTTCATCCTTAAATTATTATTTCCAATCAATAGTTCCTAGAAACGTACCAAGTTTATTATAGGCTAATGAACAAAATTAAATAATGTAAATTTCTTTTAATTTGAAATTGAAATTTCAACGATTTTTTCAACAATGCAAAATTTCAAATAAATTTTTAAAATATTTATTTTCATCCTTAAATTATTCTTTCCAATCAATAGTGTCTAGAAACTTACCTAGTTTATTATAGGCTAATGAACAAAATTAAATAATTAAAATTTCTTTTAATTTGAAATTGAAATTTCAACGATTTTTTCAACAATGCAAAATTTCAAATAAATTTTTAAAATATTTATTTTCATCCTTAAATTATTATTTCCAAACAATAGTGCCTAGAAACTTACCTAGTTTATTATAGGCTAATGAACAAAATTAAATAATTAAAATTTCTATAAATTTTAAATTGAAATTTCATCGATTTTTTCAACAATGCAAAATTTCAATAAAATTTTTAAAATATTTATTTTCATCCTTAAATTATTATTTCCAATCAATAGTGCCTAGAAACGTACCAAGTTTATTATAGGCTAATGAACAAAATTAAATAATGTAAATTTCTTTTAATTTGAAATTGAAATTTCAACGATTTTTTCAACAATGCAAAATTTCAAATAAATTTTTAAAATATTTATTTTCATCCTTAAATTATTCTTTCCAAACAATAGTGCCTAGAAACTTACCTAGTTTATTATAGGCTAATGAACAAAATTAAATAATTAAAATTTCTATAAATTTGAAATTGAAATTTCATCGATTTTTTCAACAATGCAAAATTTCAAATAAATTTTTAAAATATTTATTTTCATCCTTAAATTATTATTTCCAATCAATAGTGCCTAGAAACGTACCAAGTTTATTATAGGCTAATGAACAAAATTAAATATTGTAAATTTCTTTTAATTTGAAATTGAAATTTCAACGATTTTTTCAACAATGCAAAATTTCAAATAAATTTTTAAAATATTTATTTTCATCCTTAAATTATTATTTCCAATCAATAGTGCCTAGAAACGTACCAAGTTTATTATAGGCTAATGAACAAAATTAAATAATGTAAATTTCTTTTAATTTGAAATTGAAATTTCAACGATTTTTTCAACAATGCAAAATTTCAAATAAATTTTTAAAATATTTATTTTCATCCTTAAATTATTCTTTCCAATCAATAGTGCCTAGAAACGTACCAAGTTTTTTATAGGCTAATGAACAAAATTAAATAATGTAAATTTCTTTTAATTTGAAATTGAAATTTCAACGATTTTTTCAACAATGCAAAATTTCAAATAAATTTTTAAAATATTTATTTTCATCCTTAAATTATTCTTTCCAATCAATAGTGCCTAGAAACTTACCTAGTTTATTATAGGCTAATGAACAAAATTAAATAATTAAAATTTCTATAAATTTGAAATTGAAATTTCAACGATTTTTTCAACAATGCAAAATTTCAAATAAATTTTTAAAATATTTATTTTCATCCTTAAATTATTCTTTCCAATCAATAGTGCCTAGAAACTTACCTAGTTTATTATAGGCTAATGAACAAAATTAAATAATTAAAATTTCTATAAATTTGAAATTGAAATTTCAACGATTTTTTCAACAATGCAAAATTTCAAATAAATTTTTAAAATATTTATTTTCATCCTTAAATTATTCTTTCCAATCAATAGTGCCTAGAAACTTACCTAGTTTATTATAGGCTAATGAACAAAATTAAATAATTAAAATTTCTATAAATTTGAAATTGAAATTTCATCGATTTTTTCAACAATGCAAAATTTCAAATAAATTTTTAAAATATTTATTTTCATCCTTAAATTATTCTTTCCAATCAATAGTGCCTAGAAACGTACCAAGTTTTTTATAGGCTAATGAACAAAATTAAATAATTAAAATTTCTATAAATTTGAAATTGAGAAATTTCAACGATTTTTTCAACAATGCAAAATTTCAAATAAATTTTTAAAATATTTATTTTCATCCTTAAATTATTCTTTCCAATCAATAGTGCCTAGAAACGTACCAAGTTTTTTATAGGCTAATGAACAAAATTAAATAATTAAAATTTCTATAAATTTGAAATTGAAATTTCATCGATTTTTTCAACAATGCAAAATTTCAAATAAATTTTTAAAATATTTATTTTCATCCTTAAATTATTCTTTCCAATCAATAGTGCCTAGAAACGTACCAAGTTTTTTATAGGCTAATGAACAAAATTAAATAATTAAAATTTCTATAAATTTGAAATTGAGAAATTTCAACGATTTTTTCAACAATGCAAAATTTCAAATAAATTTTTAAAATATTTATTTTCATCCTTAAATTATTCTTTCCAATCAATAGTGCCTAGAAACGTACCAAGTTTTTTATAGGCTAATGAACAAAATTAAATAATTAAAATTTCTATAAATTTGAAATTGAAATTTCATCGATTTTTTCAACAATGCAAAATTTCAAATAAATTTTTAAAATATTTATTTTCATCCTTAAATTATTCTTTCCAATCAATAGTGCCTAGAAACGTACCAAGTTTTTTATAGGCTAATGAACAAAATTAAATAATTAAAATTTCTATAAATTTGAAATTGAGAAATTTCAACGATTTTTTCAACAATGCAAAATTTCAAATAAATTTTTAAAATATTTATTTTCATCCTTAAATTATTCTTTCCAATCAATAGTGCCTAGAAACGTACCAAGTTTTTTATAGGCTAATGAACAAAATTAAATAATTAAAATTTCTATAAATTTGAAATTGAAATTTCAACGATTTTTTCAACAATGCAAAATTTCAAATAAATTTTTAAAATATTTATTTTCATCCTTAAATTATTCTTTCCAATCAATAGTGCCTAGAAACGTACCAAGTTTTTTATAGGCTAATGAACAAAATTAAATAATGTAAATTTCTTTTAATTTGAAATTGAAATTTCAACGATTTTTTCAACAATGCAAAATTTCAAATAAATTTTTAAAATATTTATTTTCATCCTTAAATTATTCTTTCCAATCAATAGTGCCTAGAAACTTACCTAGTTTATTATAGGCTAATGAACAAAATTAAATAATTAAAATTTCTATAAATTTGAAATTGAAATTTCAACGATTTTTTCAACAATGCAAAATTTCAAATAAATTTTTAAAATATTTATTTTCATCCTTAAATTATTCTTTCCAATCAATAGTGCCTAGAAACTTACCTAGTTTATTATAGGCTAATGAACAAAATTAAATAATGTAAATTTCTTTTAATTTGAAATTGAAATTTCAACGATTTTTTCAACAATGCAAAATTTCAAATAAATTTTTAAAATATTTATTTTCATCCTTAAATTATTCTTTCCAATCAATAGTGCCTAGAAACGTACCAAGTTTTTTATAGGCTAATGAACAAAATTAAATAATGTAAATTTCTTTTAATTTGAAATTGAAATTTCAACGATTTTTTCAACAATGCAAAATTTCAAATAAATTTTTAAAATATTTATTTTCATCCTTAAATTATTCTTTCCAATCAATAGTGCCTAGAAACTTACCAAGTTTATTATAGGCTAATGAACAAAATTAAATATTGTAAATTTCTTTTAATTTGAAATTGAAATTTCAACGATTTTTTCAACAATGCAAAATTTCAAATAAATTTTTAAAATATTTATTTTCATCCTTAAATTATTATTTCCAATCAATAGTGCCTAGAAACGTACCAAGTTTATTATAGGCTAATGAACAAAATTAAATAATGTAAATTTCTTTTAATTTGAAATTGAAATTTCAACGATTTTTTCAACAATGCAAAATTTCAAATAAATTTTTAAAATATTTATTTTCATCCTTAAATTATTCTTTCCAATCAATAGTGCCTAGAAACGTACCAAGTTTTTTATAGGCTAATGAACAAAATTAAATAATGTAAATTTCTTTTAATTTGAAATTGAAATTTCAACGATTTTTTCAACAATGCAAAATTTCAAATAAATTTTTAAAATATTTATTTTCATCCTTAAATTATTCTTTCCAATCAATAGTGCCTAGAAACTTACCTAGTTTATTATAGGCTAATGAACAAAATTAAATAATTAAAATTTCTATAAATTTGAAATTGAAATTTCAACGATTTTTTCAACAATGCAAAATTTCAAATAAATTTTTAAAATATTTATTTTCATCCTTAAATTATTCTTTCCAATCAATAGTGCCTAGAAACTTACCTAGTTTATTATAGGCTAATGAACAAAATTAAATAATTAAAATTTCTATAAATTTGAAATTGAAATTTCAACGATTTTTTCAACAATGCAAAATTTCAAATAAATTTTTAAAATATTTATTTTCATCCTTAAATTATTCTTTCCAATCAATAGTGCCTAGAAACTTACCTAGTTTATTATAGGCTAATGAACAAAATTAAATAATTAAAATTTCTATAAATTTGAAATTGAAATTTCATCGATTTTTTCAACAATGCAAAATTTCAAATAAATTTTTAAAATATTTATTTTCATCCTTAAATTATTCTTTCCAATCAATAGTGCCTAGAAACGTACCAAGTTTTTTATAGGCTAATGAACAAAATTAAATAATTAAAATTTCTATAAATTTGAAATTGAGAAATTTCAACGATTTTTTCAACAATGCAAAATTTCAAATAAATTTTTAAAATATTTATTTTCATCCTTAAATTATTCTTTCCAATCAATAGTGCCTAGAAACGTACCAAGTTTTTTATAGGCTAATGAACAAAATTAAATAATTAAAATTTCTATAAATTTGAAATTGAAATTTCATCGATTTTTTCAACAATGCAAAATTTCAAATAAATTTTTAAAATATTTATTTTCATCCTTAAATTATTCTTTCCAATCAATAGTGCCTAGAAACGTACCAAGTTTTTTATAGGCTAATGAACAAAATTAAATAATTAAAATTTCTATAAATTTGAAATTGAGAAATTTCAACGATTTTTTCAACAATGCAAAATTTCAAATAAATTTTTAAAATATTTATTTTCATCCTTAAATTATTCTTTCCAATCAATAGTGCCTAGAAACGTACCAAGTTTTTTATAGGCTAATGAACAAAATTAAATAATTAAAATTTCTATAAATTTGAAATTGAAATTTCATCGATTTTTTCAACAATGCAAAATTTCAAATAAATTTTTAAAATATTTATTTTCATCCTTAAATTATTCTTTCCAATCAATAGTGCCTAGAAACGTACCAAGTTTTTTATAGGCTAATGAACAAAATTAAATAATTAAAATTTCTATAAATTTGAAATTGAGAAATTTCAACGATTTTTTCAACAATGCAAAATTTCAAATAAATTTTTAAAATATTTATTTTCATCCTTAAATTATTCTTTCCAATCAATAGTGCCTAGAAACGTACCAAGTTTTTTATAGGCTAATGAACAAAATTAAATAATTAAAATTTCTATAAATTTGAAATTGAAATTTCAACGATTTTTTCAACAATGCAAAATTTCAAATAAATTTTTAAAATATTTATTTTCATCCTTAAATTATTCTTTCCAATCAATAGTGCCTAGAAACTTACCTAGTTTATTATAGGCTAATGAACAAATTTAAATAATTAAAATTTCTATAAATTTGAAATTGAAATTTCATCGATTTTTTCAACAATGCAAAATTTCAAATAAATTTTTAAAATATTTATTTTCATCCTTAAATTATTCTTTCCAATCAATAGTGCCTAGAAACGTACCAAGTTTTTTATAGGCTAATGAACAAAATTAAATAATTAAAATTTCTATAAATTTGAAATTGAGAAATTTCAACGATTTTTTCAACAATGCAAAATTTCAAATAAATTTTTAAAATATTTATTTTCATCCTTAAATTATTCTTTCCAATCAATAGTGCCTAGAAACGTACCAAGTTTTTTATAGGCTAATGAACAAAATTAAATAATTAAAATTTCTATAAATTTGAAATTGAAATTTCATCGATTTTTTCAACAATGCAAAATTTCAAATAAATTTTTAAAATATTTATTTTCATCCTTAAATTATTCTTTCCAATCAATAGTGCCTAGAAACGTACCAAGTTTTTTATAGGCTAATGAACAAAATTAAATAATTAAAATTTCTATAAATTTGAAATTGAGAAATTTCAACGATTTTTTCAACAATGCAAAATTTCAAATAAATTTTTAAAATATTTATTTTCATCCTTAAATTATTCTTTCCAATCAATAGTGCCTAGAAACGTACCAAGTTTTTTATAGGCTAATGAACAAAATTAAATAATTAAAATTTCTATAAATTTGAAATTGAAATTTCATCGATTTTTTCAACAATGCAAAATTTCAAATAAATTTTTAAAATATTTATTTTCATCCTTAAATTATTCTTTCCAATCAATAGTGCCTAGAAACGTACCAAGTTTTTTATAGGCTAATGAACAAAATTAAATAATTAAAATTTCTATAAATTTGAAATTGAGAAATTTCAACGATTTTTTCAACAATGCAAAATTTCAAATAAATTTTTAAAATATTTATTTTCATCCTTAAATTATTCTTTCCAATCAATAGTGCCTAGAAACGTACCAAGTTTTTTATAGGCTAATGAACAAAATTAAATAATTAAAATTTCTATAAATTTGAAATTGAGAAATTTCAACGATTTTTTCAACAATGCAAAATTTCAAATAAATTTTTAAAATATTTATTTTCATCCTTAAATTATTCTTTCCAATCAATAGTGCCTAGAAACTTACCTAGTTTATTATAGGCTAATGAACAAATTTAAATAATTAAAATTTCTATAAATTTGAAATTGAAATTTCATCGATTTTTTCAACAATGCAAAATTTCAAATAAATTTTTAAAATATTTATTTTCATCCTTAAATTATTCTTTCCAATCAATAGTGCCTAGAAACTTACCTAGTTTATTATAGGCTAATGAACAAATTTAAATAATTAAAATTTCTATAAATTTGAAATTGAGAAATTTCAACGATTTTTTCAACAATGCAAAATTTCAAATAAATTTTTAAAATATTTATTTTCATCCTTAAATTATTCTTTCCAATCAATAGTGCCTAGAAACGTACCAAGTTTTTTATAGGCTAATGAACAAAATTAAATAATTAAAATTTCTATAAATTTGAAATTGAAATTTCATCGATTTTTTCAACAATGCAAAATTTCAAATAAATTTTTAAAATATTTATTTTCATCCTTAAATTATTCTTTCCAATCAATAGTGCCTAGAAACGTACCAAGTTTTTTATAGGCTAATGAACAAAATTAAATAATTAAAATTTCTATAAATTTGAAATTGAAATTTCAACGATTTTTTCAACAATGCAAAATTTCAAATAAATTTTTAAAATATTTATTTTCATCCTTAAATTATTCTTTCCAATCAATAGTGCCTAGAAACTTACCTAGTTTATTATAGGCTAATGAACAAATTTAAATAATTAAAATTTCTATAAATTTGAAATTGAAATTTCATCGATTTTTTCAACAATGCAAAATTTCAAATAAATTTTTAAAATATTTATTTTCATCCTTAAATTATTCTTTCCAATCAATAGTGCCTAGAAACGTACCAAGTTTTTTATAGGCTAATGAACAAAATTAAATAATTAAAATTTCTATAAATTTGAAATTGAGAAATTTCAACGATTTTTTCAACAATGCAAAATTTCAAATAAATTTTTAAAATATTTATTTTCATCCTTAAATTATTCTTTCCAATCAATAGTGCCTAGAAACGTACCAAGTTTTTTATAGGCTAATGAACAAAATTAAATAATTAAAATTTCTATAAATTTGAAATTGAAATTTCATCGATTTTTTCAACAATGCAAAATTTCAAATAAATTTTTAAAATATTTATTTTCATCCTTAAATTATTCTTTCCAATCAATAGTGCCTAGAAACGTACCAAGTTTTTTATAGGCTAATGAACAAAATTAAATAATTAAAATTTCTATAAATTTGAAATTGAGAAATTTCAACGATTTTTTCAACAATGCAAAATTTCAAATAAATTTTTAAAATATTTATTTTCATCCTTAAATTATTCTTTCCAATCAATAGTGCCTAGAAACGTACCAAGTTTTTTATAGGCTAATGAACAAAATTAAATAATTAAAATTTCTATAAATTTGAAATTGAAATTTCATCGATTTTTTCAACAATGCAAAATTTCAAATAAATTTTTAAAATATTTATTTTCATCCTTAAATTATTCTTTCCAATCAATAGTGCCTAGAAACGTACCAAGTTTTTTATAGGCTAATGAACAAAATTAAATAATTAAAATTTCTATAAATTTGAAATTGAGAAATTTCAACGATTTTTTCAACAATGCAAAATTTCAAATAAATTTTTAAAATATTTATTTTCATCCTTAAATTATTCTTTCCAATCAATAGTGCCTAGAAACGTACCAAGTTTTTTATAGGCTAATGAACAAAATTAAATAATTAAAATTTCTATAAATTTGAAATTGAGAAATTTCAACGATTTTTTCAACAATGCAAAATTTCAAATAAATTTTTAAAATATTTATTTTCATCCTTAAATTATTCTTTCCAATCAATAGTGCCTAGAAACTTACCTAGTTTATTATAGGCTAATGAACAAATTTAAATAATTAAAATTTCTATAAATTTGAAATTGAAATTTCATCGATTTTTTCAACAATGCAAAATTTCAAATAAATTTTTAAAATATTTATTTTCATCTTTAAATTATTCTTTCCAATCAATAGTGCCTAGAAACTTACCTAGTTTATTATAGGCTAATGAACAAATTTAAATAATTAAAATTTCTATAAATTTGAAATTGAGAAATTTCAACGATTTTTTCAACAATGCAAAATTTCAAATAAATTTTTAAAATATTTATTTTCATCCTTAAATTATTCTTTCCAATCAATAGTGCCTAGAAACGTACCAAGTTTTTTATAGGCTAATGAACAAAATTAAATAATTAAAATTTCTATAAATTTGAAATTGAAATTTCATCGATTTTTTCAACAATGCAAAATTTCAAATAAATTTTTAAAATATTTATTTTCATCCTTAAATTATTCTTTCCAATCAATAGTGCCTAGAAACGTACCAAGTTTTTTATAGGCTAATGAACAAAATTAAATAATTAAAATTTCTATAAATTTGAAATTGAGAAATTTCAACGATTTTTTCAACAATGCAAAATTTCAAATAAATTTTTAAAATATTTATTTTCATCCTTAAATTATTCTTTCCAATCAATAGTGCCTAGAAACGTACCAAGTTTTTTATAGGCTAATGAACAAAATTAAATAATTAAAATTTCTATAAATTTGAAATTGAAATTTCATCGATTTTTTCAACAATGCAAAATTTCAAATAAATTTTTAAAATATTTATTTTCATCCTTAAATTATTCTTTCCAATCAATAGTGCCTAGAAACGTACCAAGTTTTTTATAGGCTAATGAACAAAATTAAATAATTAAAATTTCTATAAATTTGAAATTGAGAAATTTCAACGATTTTTTCAACAATGCAAAATTTCAAATAAATTTTTAAAATATTTATTTTCATCCTTAAATTATTCTTTCCAATCAATAGTGCCTAGAAACGTACCAAGTTTTTTATAGGCTAATGAACAAAATTAAATAATTAAAATTTCTATAAATTTGAAATTGAGAAATTTCAACGATTTTTTCAACAATGCAAAATTTCAAATAAATTTTTAAAATATTTATTTTCATCCTTAAATTATTCTTTCCAATCAATAGTGCCTAGAAACGTACCAAGTTTTTTATAGGCTAATGAACAAAATTAAATAATGTAAATTTCTATAAATTTGAAATTGAAATTTCAACGATTTTTTCAACAATGCAAAATTTCAAATAAATTTTTAAAATATTTATTTTCATCCTTAAATTATTCTTTCCAATCAATAGTGCCTAGAAACTTACCTAGTTTATTATAGGCTAATGAACAAATTTAAATAATTAAAATTTCTATAAATTTGAAATTGAGAAATTTCAACGATTTTTTCAACAATGCAAAATTTCAAATAAATTTTTAAAATATTTATTTTCATCCTTAAATTATTCTTTCCAATCAATAGTGCCTAGAAACGTACCAAGTTTTTTATAGGCTAATGAACAAAATTAAATAATTAAAATTTCTATAAATTTGAAATTGAGAAATTTCAACGATTTTTTCAACAATGCAAAATTTCAAATAAATTTTTAAAATATTTATTTTCATCCCTAAATTATTCTTTCCAATCAATAGTGCCTAGAAACGTACCAAGTTTTTTATAGGCTAATGAACAAAATTAAATAATTAAAATTTCTATAAATTTGAAATTGAGAAATTTCAACGATTTTTTCAACAATGCAAAATTTCAAATAAATTTTTAAAATATTTATTTTCATCCTTAAATTATTCTTTCCAATCAATAGTGCCTAGAAACGTACCAAGTTTCTTATAGGCTAATGAACAAAATTAAATAATTAAAATTTCTATAAATTTGAAATTGAGAAATTTCAACGATTTTTTCAACAATGCAAAATTTCAAATAAATTTTTAAAATATTTATTTTCATCCTTAAATTATTCTTTCCAATCAATAGTGCCTAGAAACGTACCAAGTTTTTTATAGGCTAATGAACAAAATTAAATAATGTAAATTTCTATAAATTTGAAATTGAAATTTCAACGATTTTTTCAACAATGCAAAATTTCAAATAAATTTTTAAAATATTTATTTTCATCCTTAAATTATTCTTTCCAATCAATAGTGCCTAGAAACTTACCTAGTTTATTATAGGCTAATGAACAAATTTAAATAATTAAAATTTCTATAAATTTGAAATTGAAATTTCATCGATTTTTTCAACAATGCAAAATTTCAAATAAATTTTTAAAATATTTATTTTCATCCTTAAATTATTCTTTCCAATCAATAGTGCCTAGAAACGTACCAAGTTTTTTATAGGCTAATGAACAAAATTAAATAATTAAAATTTCTATAAATTTGAAATTGAGAAATTTCAACGATTTTTTCAACAATGCAAAATTTCAAATAAATTTTTAAAATATTTATTTTCATCCTTAAATTATTCTTTCCAATCAATAGTGCCTAGAAACGTACCAAGTTTTTTATAGGCTAATGAACAAAATTAAATAATTAAAATTTCTATAAATTTGAAATTGAAATTTCATCGATTTTTTCAACAATGCAAAATTTCAAATAAATTTTTAAAATATTTATTTTCATCCTTAAATTATTCTTTCCAATCAATAGTGCCTAGAAACGTACCAAGTTTTTTATAGGCTAATGAACAAAATTAAATAATTAAAATTTCTATAAATTTGAAATTGAGAAATTTCAACGATTTTTTCAACAATGCAAAATTTCAAATAAATTTTTAAAATATTTATTTTCATCCTTAAATTATTCTTTCCAATCAATAGTGCCTAGAAACGTACCAAGTTTTTTATAGGCTAATGAACAAAATTAAATAATGTAAATTTCTATAAATTTGAAATTGAAATTTCAACGATTTTTTCAACAATGCAAAATTTCAAATAAATTTTTAAAATATTTATTTTCATCCTTAAATTATTCTTTCCAATCACTAGTGCCTAGAAACTTATCTAGTTTATTATAGGCTAATGAACAAAATTAAATAATGTAAATTTCTTTTAATTTGAAATTGAAATTTCAACGATTTTTTCAACAATGCAAAATTTCAAATAAATTTTTAAAATATTTATTTTCATCCTTAAATTATTCTTTCCAATCAATAGTGCCTAGAAACGTACCAAGTTTTTTATAGGCTAATGAACAAAATTAAATAATTAAAATTTCTATAAATTTGAAATTGAGAAATTTCAACGATTTTTTCAACAATGCAAAATTTCAAATAAATTTTTAAAATATTTATTTTCATCCTTAAATTATTCTTTCCAATCAATAGTGCCTAGAAACTTATCTAGTTTATTATAGGCTAATGAACAAAATTAAATAATTAAAATTTCTATAAATTTGAAAATGAAATTTCATCGATTTTTTCAACAATGCAAAATTTCAAATAAATTTTTAAAATATTTATTTTCATCCTTAAATTATTCTTTCCAATCAATAGTGCCTAGAAACTTACCTAGTTTATTATAGGCTAATGAACAAATTTAAATAATTAAAATTTCTATAAATTTGAAATTGAAATTTCATCGATTTTTTCAACAATGCAAAATTTCAAATAAATTTTTAAAATATTTATTTTCATCCTTAAATTATTCTTTCCAATCAATAGTGCCTAGAAACTTATCTAGTTTATTATAGGCTAATGAACAAAATTAAATAATTAAAATTTCTATAAATTTGAAAATGAAATTTCATCGATTTTTTCAACAATGCAAAATTTCAAATAAATTTTTAAAATATTTATTTTCATCCTTAAATTATTCTTTCCAATCAATAGTGCCTAGAAACGTACCAAGTTTTTTATAGGCTAATGAACAAAATTAAATAATGTAAATTTCTATAAATTTGAAATTGAAATTTCAACGATTTTTTCAACAATGCAAAATTTCAAATAAATTTTTAAAATATTTATTTTCATCCTTAAATTATTCTTTCCAATCACTAGTGCCTAGAAACTTATCTAGTTTATTATAGGCTAATGAACAAAATTAAATAATGTAAATTTCTTTTAATTTGAAATTGAAATTTCAACGATTTTTTCAACAATGCAAAATTTCAAATAAATTTTTAAAATATTTATTTTCATCCTTAAATTATTCTTTCCAATCAATAGTGCCTAGAAACGTACCAAGTTTTTTATAGGCTAATGAACAAAATTAAATAATTAAAATTTCTATAAATTTGAAATTGAGAAATTTCAACGATTTTTTCAACAATGCAAAATTTAAAATAAATTTTTAAAATATTTATTTTCATCCTTAAATTATTCTTTCCAATCAATAGTGCCTAGAAACTTATCTAGTTTATTATAGGCTAATGAACAAAATTAAATAATTAAAATTTCTATAAATTTGAAAATGAAATTTCATCGATTTTTTCAACAATGCAAAATTTCAAATAAATTTTTAAAATATTTATTTTCATCCTTAAATTATTCTTTCCAATCAATAGTGCCTAGAAACTTACCTAGTTTATTATAGGCTAATGAACAAATTTAAATAATTAAAATTTCTATAAATTTGAAATTGAAATTTCATCGATTTTTTCAACAATGCAAAATTTCAAATAAATTTTTAAAATATTTATTTTCATCCTTAAATTATTCTTTCCAATCAATAGTGTCTAGAAACTTATCTAGTTTATTATAGGCTAATGAACAAAATTAAATAATTAAAATTTCTATAAATTTGAAAATGAAATTTCATCGATTTTTTCAACAATGCAAAATTTCAAATAAATTTTTAAAATATTTATTTTCATCCTTAAATTATTCTTTCCAATCAATAGTGCCTAGAAACTTACCTAGTTTATTATAGGCTAATGAACAAATTTAAATAATTAAAATTTCTATAAATTTGAAATTGAAATTTCATCGATTTTTTCAACAATGCAAAATTTCAAATAAATTTTTAAAATATTTATTTTCATCCTTAAATTATTCTTTCCAATCAATAGTGCCTAGAAACTTACCTAGTTTATTATAGGCTAATGAACAAATTTAAATAATTAAAATTTCTATAAATTTGAAATTGAAATTTCATCGATTTTTTCAACAATGCAAAATTTCAAATAAATTTTTAAAATATTTATTTTCATCCTTAAATTATTCTTTCCAATCAATAGTGCCTAGAAACTTACCTAGTTTATTATAGGCTAATGAACAAAATTAAATAATTAAAATTTCTATAAATTTGAAATTGAGAAATTTCAACGATTTTTTCAACAATGCAAAATTTCAAATAAATTTTTAAAATATTTATTTTCATCCTTAAATTATTCTTTCCAATCAATAGTGCCTAGAAACTTATCTAGTTTATTATAGGCTAATGAACAAAATTAAATAATTAAAATTTCTATAAATTTGAAAATGAAATTTCATCGATTTTTTCAACAATGCAAAATTTCAAATAAATTTTTAAAATATTTATTTTCATCCTTAAATTATTCTTTCCAATCAATAGTGCCTAGAAACTTACCTAGTTTATTATAGGCTAATGAACAAATTTAAATAATTAAAATTTCTATAAATTTGAAATTGAAATTTCATCGATTTTTTCAACAATGCAAAATTTCAAATAAATTTTTAAAATATTTATTTTCATCCTTAAATTATTCTTTCCAATCAATAGTGCCTAGAAACTTACCTAGTTTATTATAGGCTAATGAACAAATTTAAATAATTAAAATTTCTATAAATTTGAAATTGAAATTTCATCGATTTTTTCAACAATGCAAAATTTCAAATAAATTTTTAAAATATTTATTTTCATCCTTAAATTATTCTTTCCAATCAATAGTGCCTAGAAACTTACCTAGTTTATTATAGGCTAATGAACAAATTTAAATAATTAAAATTTCTATAAATTTGAAATTGAAATTTCATCGATTTTTTCAACAATGCAAAATTTCAAATAAATTTTTAAAATATTTATTTTCATCCTTAAATTATTCTTTCCAATCAATAGTGCCTAGAAACGTACCAAGTTTTTTATAGGCTAATGAACAAAATTAAATAATTAAAATTTCTATAAATTTGAAATTGAGAAATTTCAACGATTTTTTCAACAATGCAAAATTTCAAATAAATTTTTAAAATATTTATTTTCATCCTTAAATTATTCTTTCCAATCAATAGTGCCTAGAAACGTACCAAGTTTTTTATAGGCTAATGAACAAAATTAAATAATTAAAATTTCTATAAATTTGAAATTGAGAAATTTCAACGATTTTTTCAACAATGCAAAATTTCAAATAAATTTTTAAAATATTTATTTTCATCCTTAAATTATTCTTTCCAATCAATAGTGCCTAGAAACGTACCAAGTTTTTTATAGGCTAATGAACAAAATTAAATAATGTAAATTTCTATAAATTTGAAATTGAAATTTCAACGATTTTTTCAACAATGCAAAATTTCAAATAAATTTTTAAAATATTTATTTTCATCCTTAAATTATTCTTTCCAATCAATAGTGCCTAGAAACTTACCTAGTTTATTATAGGCTAATGAACAAATTTAAATAATTAAAATTTCTATAAATTTGAAATTGAAATTTCATCGATTTTTTCAACAATGCAAAATTTCAAATAAATTTTTAAAATATTTATTTTCATCCTTAAATTATTCTTTCCAATCAATAGTGCCTAGAAACGTACCAAGTTTTTTATAGGCTAATGAACAAAATTAAATAATTAAAATTTCTATAAATTTGAAATTGAGAAATTTCAACGATTTTTTCAACAATGCAAAATTTCAAATAAATTTTTAAAATATTTATTTTCATCCTTAAATTATTCTTTCCAATCAATAGTGCCTAGAAACGTACCAAGTTTTTTATAGGCTAATGAACAAAATTAAATAATTAAAATTTCTATAAATTTGAAATTGAAATTTCATCGATTTTTTCAACAATGCAAAATTTCAAATAAATTTTTAAAATATTTATTTTCATCCTTAAATTATTCTTTCCAATCAATAGTGCCTAGAAACGTACCAAGTTTTTTATAGGCTAATGAACAAAATTAAATAATTAAAATTTCTATAAATTTGAAATTGAGAAATTTCAACGATTTTTTCAACAAGGCAAAATTTCAAATAAATTTTTAAAATATTTATTTTCATCCCTAAATTATTCTTTCCAATCAATATAGTGCCTAGAAACGTACCAAGTTTTTTATAGGCTAATGAACAAAATTAAATAATTAAAATTTCTATAAATTTGAAATTGAGAAATTTCAACGATTTTTTCAACAATGCAAAATTTCAAATAAATTTTTAAAATATTTATTTTCATCCTTAAATTATTCTTTCCAATCAATAGTGCCTAGAAACGTACCAAGTTTTTTATAGGCTAATGAACAAAATTAAATAATTAAAATTTCTATAAATTTGAAATTGAGAAATTTCAACGATTTTTTCAACAATGCAAAATTTCAAATAAATTTTTAAAATATTTATTTTCATCCTTAAATTATTCTTTCCAATCAATAGTGCCTAGAAACGTACCAAGTTTTTTATAGGCTAATGAACAAAATTAAATAATGTAAATTTCTATAAATTTGAAATTGAAATTTCAACGATTTTTTCAACAATGCAAAATTTCAAATAAATTTTTAAAATATTTATTTTCATCCTTAAATTATTCTTTCCAATCAATAGTGCCTAGAAACTTACCTAGTTTATTATAGGCTAATGAACAAATTTAAATAATTAAAATTTCTATAAATTTGAAATTGAAATTTCATCGATATTTTCAACAATGCAAAATTTCAAATAAATTTTTAAAATATTTATTTTCATCCTTAAATTATTCTTTCCAATCAATAGTGCCTAGAAACGTACCAAGTTTTTTATAGGCTAATGAACAAAATTAAATAATTAAAATTTCTATAAATTTGAAATTGAGAAATTTCAACGATTTTTTCAACAATGCAAAATTTCAAATAAATTTTTAAAATATTTATTTTCATCCTTAAATTATTCTTTCCAATCAATAGTGCCTAGAAACTTACCAAGTTTTTTATAGGCTAATGAACAAAATTAAATAATTAAAATTTCTATAAATTTGAAATTGAAATTTCATCGATATTTTCAACAATGCAAAATTTCAAATAAATTTTTAAAATATTTATTTTCATCCTTAAATTATTCTTTCCAATCAATAGTGCCTAGAAACTTACCTAGTTTATTATAGGCTAATGAACAAATTTAAATAATTAAAATTTCTATAAATTTGAAATTGAAATTTCATCGATATTTTCAACAATGCAAAATTTCAAATAAATTTTTAAAATATTTATTTTCATCCTTAAATTATTCTTTCCAATCAATAGTGCCTAGAAACGTACCAAGTTTTTTATAGGCTAATGAACAAAATTAAATAATTAAAATTTCTATAAATTTGAAATTGAGAAATTTCAACGATTTTTTCAACAATGCAAAATTTCAAATAAATTTTTAAAATATTTATTTTCATCCTTAAATTATTCTTTCCAATCAATAGTGCCTAGAAACTTACCAAGTTTTTTATAGGCTAATGAACAAAATTAAATAATTAAAATTTCTATAAATTTGAAATTGAAATTTCATCGATATTTTCAACAATGCAAAATTTCAAATAAATTTTTAAAATATTTATTTTCATCCTTAAATTATTCTTTCCAATCAATAGTGCCTAGAAACTTACCTAGTTTATTATAGGCTAATGAACAAATTTAAATAATTAAAATTTCTATAAATTTGAAATTGAAATTTCATCGATATTTTCAACAATGCAAAATTTCAAATAAATTTTTAAAATATTTATTTTCATCCTTAAATTATTCTTTCCAATCAATAGTGCCTAGAAACGTACCAAGTTTTTTATAGGCTAATGAACAAAATTAAATAATTAAAATTTCTATAAATTTGAAATTGAGAAATTTCAACGATTTTTTCAACAATGCAAAATTTCAAATAAATTTTTAAAATATTTATTTTCATCCTTAAATTATTCTTTCCAATCAATAGTGCCTAGAAACTTACCAAGTTTTTTATAGGCTAATGAACAAAATTAAATAATTAAAATTTCTATAAATTTGAAATTGAAATTTCATCGATTTTTTCAACAATGCAAAATTTCAAATAAATTTTTAAAATATTTATTTTCATCCTTAAATTATTCTTTCCAATCAATAGTGCCTAGAAACGTACCAAGTTTTTTATAGGCTAATGAACAAAATTAAATAATTAAAATTTCTATAAATTTGAAATTGAGAAATTTCAACGATTTTTTCAACAATGCAAAATTTCAAATAAATTTTTAAAATATTTATTTTCATCCTTAAATTATTCTTTCCAATCAATAGTGCCTAGAAACGTACCAAGTTTTTTATAGGCTAATGAACAAAATTAAATAATGTAAATTTCTATAAATTTGAAATTGAAATTTCAACGATTTTTTCAACAATGCAAAATTTCAAATAAATTTTTAAAATATTTATTTTCATCCTTAAATTATTCTTTCCAATCACTAGTGCCTAGAAACTTATCTAGTTTATTATAGGCTAATGAACAAAATTAAATAATGCAAATTTCTTTTAATTTGAAATTGAAATTTCAACGATTTTTTCAACAAAGCAAAATTTCAAATAAATTTTTAAAATATTTATTTTCATCCTTAAATTATTCTTTCCAATCAATAGTGCCTAGAAACGTACCAAGTTTTTTATAGGCTAATGAACAAAATTAAATAATTAAAATTTCTATAAATTTGAAATTGAGAAATTTCAACGATTTTTTCAACAATGCAAAATTTCAAATAAATTTTTAAAATATTTATTTTCATCCTTAAATTATTCTTTCCAATCAATAGTGCCTAGAAACTTATCTAGTTTATTATAGGCTAATGAACAAAATTAAATAATTAAAATTTCTATAAATTTGAAAATGAAATTTCATCGATTTTTTCAACAATGCAAAATTTCAAATAAATTTTTAAAATATTTATTTTCATCCTTAAATTATTCTTTCCAATCAATAGTGCCTAGAAACTTACCTAGTTTATTATAGGCTAATGAACAAATTTAAATAATTAAAATTTCTATAAATTTGAAATTGAAATTTCATCGATTTTTTCAACAATGCAAAATTTCAAATAAATTTTTAAAATATTTATTTTCATCCTTAAATTATTCTTTCCAATCAATAGTGCCTAGAAACTTACCTAGTTTATTATAGGCTAATGAACAAATTTAAATAATTAAAATTTCTATAAATTTGAAATTGAAATTTCATCGATTTTTTCAACAATGCAAAATTTCAAATAAATTTTTAAAATATTTATTTTCATCCTTAAATTATTCTTTCCAATCAATAGTGCCTAGAAACTTACCTAGTTTATTATAGGCTAATGAACAAATTTAAATAATTAAAATTTCTATAAATTTGAAATTGAAATTTCATCGATTTTTTCAACAATGCAAAATTTCAAATAAATTTTTAAAATATTTATTTTCATCCTTAAATTATTCTTTCCAATCAATAGTGCCTAGAAATTTATCTAGTTTATTATAGGCTAATGAACAAAATTAAATAATTAAAATTTCTATAAATTTGAAAATGAAATTTCATCGATTTTTTCAACAATGCAAAATTTCAAATAAATTTTTAAAATATTTATTTTCATCCTTAAATTATTCTTTCCAATCAATAGTGCCTAGAAACTTACCTAGTTTATTATAGGCTAATGAACAAATTTAAATAATTAAAATTTCTATAAATTTGAAATTGAAATTTCATCGATTTTTTCAACAATGCAAAATTTCAAATAAATTTTTAAAATATTTATTTTCATCCTTAAATTATTCTTTCCAATCAATAGTGCCTAGAAACTTACCTAGTTTATTATAGGCTAATGAACAAATTTAAATAATTAAAATTTCTATAAATTTGAAATTGAAATTTCATCGATTTTTTCAACAATGCAAAATTTCAAATAAATTTTTAAAATATTTATTTTCATCCTTAAATTATTCTTTCCAATCAATAGTGCCTAGAAACTTACCTAGTTTATTATAGGCTAATGAACAAATTTAAATAATTAAAATTTCTATAAATTTGAAATTGAAATTTCATCGATTTTTTCAACAATGCAAAATTTCAAATAAATTTTTAAAATATTTATTTTCATCCTTAAATTATTCTTTCCAATCAATAGTGCCTAGAAACTTACCTAGTTTATTATAGGCTAATGAACAAAATTAAATAATGTAAATTTCTATAAATTTGAAATTGAAATTTCATCGATTTTTTCAACAATGCAAAATTTCAAATAAATTTTTAAAATATTTATTTTCATCCTTAAATTATTCTTTCCAATCAATAGTGCCTAGAAACGTACCAAGTTTTTTATAGGCTAATGAACAAAATTAAATAATCTAAATTTCTTTTAATTTGAAATTGAAATTTCAACGATTTTTTCAACAATGCAAAATTTCAAATAAATTTTTAAAATATTTATTTTCATCCTTAAATTATTCTTTCCATCAATAGTGCCTAGAAACTTACCTAGTTTATTATAGGCTAATGAACAAAATTAAATAATGTAAATTTCTTTTAATTTGAAATTGAAATTTCAACGATTTTTTCAACAATGCAAAATTTCAAATAAATTTTTGAAATATTTATTTTCATCCTTAAATTATTCTTTCCAATCAATAGTGCCTAGAAACTTATCTAGTTTATTATAGACTAATGAACAAAATTAAATAATGTAAATTTCTTTTAATTTGAAATTGAAATTTCAACGATTTTTTCAACAATGCAAAATTTCAAATAAATTTTTAAAATATTTATTTACATCCTTAAATTATTCTTTCTAATCAATAGTGCCTAGAAACTTACCTAGTTTATTATAGGCTAATGAACAAAATTAAATAATTAAAATTTCTATAAATTTGAAATTGAAATTTCATCGATTTTTTCAACAATGCAAAATTTCAAATAAATTTTTAAAATATTTATTTTCATCCTTAAATTATTCTTTCCAATCAATATTGCCTAGAAACTTACCTAGTTTATTATAGGCTAATGAACAAAATTAAATAATTAAAATTTCTATAAATTTGAAATTGAAATTTCATCGATTTTTTCAACAATGCAAAATTTCAAATAAATTTTTAAAATATTTATTTTCATCCTTAAATTATTCTTTCCAATCAATAGTGCCTAGAAACTTACCTAGTTTATTATAGGCTAATGAACAAATTTAAATAATTAAAATTTCTATAAATTTGAAATTGAAATTTCATCGATTTTTTCAACAATGCAAAATTTCAAATAAATTTTTAAAATATTTATTTTCATCATTAAATTATTCTTTCCAATCAATAGTGCCTAGAAACTTACCTAGTTTATTATAGGCTAATGAACAAATTTAAATAATTAAAATTTCTATAAATTTGAAATTGAAATTTCATCGATTTTTTCAACAATGCAAAATTTCAAATAAATTTTTAAAATATTTATTTTCATCCTTAAATTATTCTTTCCAATCAATAGTGCCTAGAAACTTACCTAGTTTATTATAGGCTAATGAACAAAATTAAATAATGTAAATTTCTATAAATTTGAAATTGAAATTTCATCGATTTTTTCAACAATGCAAAATTTCAAATAAATTTTTAAAATATTTATTTTCATCCTTAAATTATTCTTTCCAATCAATAGTGCCTAGAACCTTACCTAGTTTATTATAGGCTAATGAACAAAATTAAATAATTAAAATTTCTATAAATTTGAAATTGAAATTTCATCGATTTTTTCAACAATGCAAAATTTCAAATAAATTTTTAAAATATTTATTTTCATCCTTAAATTATTCTTTCCAATCAATAGTGCCTAGAAACTTACCTAGTTTATTATAGGCTAATGAACAAAATTAAATAATTAAAATTTCTATAAATTTGAAATTGAAATTTCATCGATTTTTTCAACAATGCAAAATTTCAAATAAATTTTTAAAATATTTATTTTCATCCTTAAATTATTCTTTCCAATCAATAGTGCCTAGAAACTTACCTAGTTTATTATAGGCTAATGAACAAAATTAAATAATTAAAATTTCTATAAATTTGAAATTGAAATTTCATCGATTTTTTCAACAATGCAAAATTTCAAATAAATTTTTAAAATATTTATTTTCATCCTTAAATTATTCTTTCCAATCATTAGTGCCTAGAAACTTACCTAGTTTATTATAGGCTAATGAACAAATTTAAATAATTAAAATTTCTATAAATTTGAAATTGAAATTTCATCGATTTTTTCAACAATGCAAAATTTCAAATAAATTTTTAAAATATTTATTTTCATCCTTAAATTATTCTTTCCAATCAATAGTGCCTAGAAACTTACCTAGTTTATTATAGGCTAATGAACAAAATTAAATAATTAAAATTTCTATAAATTTGAAATTGAAATTTCATCGATTTTTTCAACAATGCAAAATTTTAAATAAATTTTTAAAATATTTATTTTCATCCTTAAATTATTCTTTCCAATCAATATTGCCTAGAAACTTACCTAGTTTATTATAGGCTAATGAACAAAATTAAATAATTAAAATTTCTATAAATTTGAAATTGAAATTTAATCGATATTTTCAACAATGCAAAATTTCAAATAAATTTTTAAAATATTTATTTTCATCCTTAAATTATTCTTTCTAATCAATAGTGCCTAGAAACGTACCAAGTTTATTATAGGCTAATGAACAAAATTAAATAATGTAAATTTCTTTTAATTTGAAATTGAAATTTCATCGATTTTTTCAACAATGCAAAATTTCAAATAAATTTTTAAAATATTTATTTTCATCCTTAAATTATTCTTTCCAATCAATAGTGCCTAGAAACTTACCTAGTTTATTATAGGCTAATGAACAAAATTAAATAATGTAAATTTCTTTTAATTTGAAATTGAAATTTCATCGATTTTTTCAACAATGCAAAATTTCAAATAAATTTTTAAAATATTTATTTTCATCCTTAAATTATTCTTTCCAATCAATAGTGCCTAGAAACGTACCAAGTTTTTTATAGGCTAATGAACAAAATTAAATAATGTAAATTTCTTTTAATTTGAAATTGAAATTTCAACGATTTTTTCAACAATGCAAAATTTCAAATAAATTTTTAAAATATTTATTTTCATCCTTAAATTATTCTTTCCAATCAATAGTGCCTAGAAACTTACCTAGTTTATTATAGGCTAATGAACAAAATTAAATAATGTAAATTTCTTTTAATTTGAAATTGAAATTTCATCGATTTTTTCAACAATGCAAAATTTTAAATAAATTTTTAAAATATTTATTTTCAACCTTAAATTATTCTTTCCAATCAATATTGCCTAGAAACTTACCTAGTTTATTATAGGCTAATGAACAAAATTAAATAATTAAAATTTCTATAAATTTGAAATTGAAATTTCATCGATTTTTTCAACAATGCAAAATTTCAAATAAATTTTTAAAATATTTATTTTCATCCTTAAATTATTCTTTCCAATCATTAGTGCCTAGAAACTTACCAAGTTTATTATAGGCTAATGAACAAAATTAAATAATGTAAATTTCTTTTAATTTGAAATTGAAATTTCATCGATTTTTTCAACAATGCAAAATTTCAAATAAATTTTTAAAATATTTATTTTCATCCTTAAACTATTCTTTCCAATCATTAGTGCCTAGAAACTTACCTAGTTTATTATAGGCTAATGAACAAATTTAAATAATTAAAATTTCTATAAATTTGAAATTGAAATTTCATCGATTTTTTCAACAATGCAAAATTTCAAATAAATTTTTAAAATATTTATTTTCATCCTTAAATTATTCTTTCCAATCAATAGTGCCTAGAAACTTACCTAGTTTATTATAGGCTAATGAACAAAATTAAATAATTAAAATTTCTATAAATTTGAAATTGAAATTTCATCGATTTTTTCAACAATGCAAAATTTTAAATAAATTTTTAAAATATTTATTTTCATCCTTAAATTATTCTTTCCAATCAATATTGCCTAGAAACTTACCTAGTTTATTATAGGCTAATGAACAAAATTAAATAATTAAAATTTCTATAAATTTGAAATTGAAATTTCATCGATATTTTCAACAATGCAAAATTTCAAATAAATTTTTAAAATATTTATTTTCATCCTTAAATTATTCTTTCTAATCAATAGTGCCTAGAAACGTACCAAGTTTATTATAGGCTAATGAACAAAATTAAATAATGTAAATTTCTTTTAATTTGAAATTGAAATTTCATCGATTTTTTCAACAATGCAAAATTTCAAATAAATTTTTAAAATATTTATTTTCATCCTTAAATTATTCTTTCCAATCAATAGTGCCTAGAAACTTACCTAGTTTATTATAGGCTAATGAACAAAATTAAATAATGTAAATTTCTTTTAATTTGAAATTGAAATTTCATCGATTTTTTCAACAATGCAAAATTTCAAATAAATTTTTAAAATATTTATTTTCATCCTTAAATTATTCTTTCCAATCAATAGTGCCTAGAAACGTACCAAGTTTTTTATAGGCTAATGAACAAAATTAAATAATGTAAATTTCTTTTAATTTGAAATTGAAATTTCAACGATTTTTTCAACAATGCAAAATTTCAAATAAATTTTTAAAATATTTATTTTCATCCTTAAATTATTCTTTCCAATCAATAGTGCCTAGAAACTTACCTAGTTTATTATAGGCTAATGAACAAAATTAAATAATGTAAATTTCTTTTAATTTGAAATTGAAATTTCATCGATTTTTTCAACAATGCAAAATTTCAAATAAATTTTTAAAATATTTATTTTCATCCTTAAATTATTATTTCCTATCAATAGTGCCTAGAAACGTACCAAGTTTATTATAGGCTAATGAACAAAATTAAATAATGCAAATTTCTTTTAATTTGAAATTGAAATTTCAACGATTTTTTCAACAATGCAAAATTTCAAATAAATTTTTAAAATATTTATTTTCATCCTTAAATTATTCTTTCCAATCAATAGTGCCTAGAAACTTACCTAGTTTATTATAGGCTAATGAACAAAATTAAATAATGTAAATTTCTTTTAATTTGAAATTGAAATTTCAACGATTTTTTCAACAATGCAAAATTTCAAATAAATTTTTAAAATATTTATTTTCATCCTTAAATTATTCTTTCCAAAAAATAGTGCCTAGAAACTTACCTAGTTTATTATAGGCTAATGAACAAAATTAAATAATGTAAATTTCTTTTAATTTGAAATTGAAATTTCAACGATTTTTTCAACAATGCAAAATTTCAAATAAATTTTTAAAATATTTATTTTCATCCTTAAATTATTCTTTCCAAACAATAGTGCCTAGAAACTTACCTAGTTTATTATAGGCTAATGAACAAAATTAAATAATGTAAATTTCTTTTAATTTGAAATTGAAATTTCAACGATTTTTTCAACAATGCAAAATTTCAAATAAATTTTTAAAATATTTATTTTCATCCTTAAATTATTCTTTCCAATCAATAGTGCCTAGAAACGTACCAAGTTTTTTATAGGCTAATGAACAAAATTAAATAATGTAAATTTCTTTTAATTTGAAATTGAAATTTCAACGATTTTTTCAACAATGCAAAATTTCAAATAAATTTTTAAAATATTTATTTTCATCCTTAAATTATTCTTTCCAATCAATAGTGCCTAGAAACTTACCTAGTTTATTATAGGCTAATGAACAAAATTAAATAATGTAAATTTCTTTTAATTTGAAATTGAAATTTCAACGATTTTTTCAACAATGCAAAATTTCAAATAAATTTTTAAAATATTTATTTTCATCCTTAAATTATTCTTTCCAAACAATAGTGCCTAGAAACTTACCTAGTTTATTATAGGCTAATGAACAAAATTAAATAATGTAAATTTCTTTTAATTTGAAATTGAAATTTCAACGATTTTTTCAACAATGCAAAATTTCAAATAAATTTTTAAAATATTTATTTTCATCCTTAAATTATTCTTTCCAATCAATAGTGCCTAGAAACGTACCAAGTTTTTTATAGGCTAATGAACAAAATTAAATAATGTAAATTTCTTTTAATTTGAAATTGAAATTTCAACGATTTTTTCAACAATGCAAAATTTCAAATAAATTTTTAAAATATTTATTTTCATCCTTAAATTATTCTTTCCAATCAATAGTGCCTAGAAACTTACCTAGTTTATTATAGGCTAATGAACAAAATTAAATAATGTAAATTTCTTTTAATTTGAAATTGAAATTTCAACGATTTTTTCAACAATGCAAAATTTCAAATAAATTTTTAAAATATTTATTTTCATCCTTAAATTATTCTTTCCAATCATTAGTGCCTAGAAACTTACCTAGTTTATTATAGGCTAATGAACAAAATTAAATAATTAAAATTTCTATAAATTTGAAATTGAAATTTCATCGATTTTTTCAACAATGCAAAATTTCAAAAAAATTTTTAAAATATTTATTTTCATCCTTAAATTATTATTTCCAATCAATAGTGCCTAGAAACGTACCAAGTTTATTATAGGCTAATGAACAAAATTAAATAATGTAAATTTCTTTTAATTTGAAATTGAAATTTCATCGATTTTTTCAACAATGCAAAATTTCAAATAAATTTTTAAAATATTTATTTTCATCCTTAAATTATTCTTTCCAAACAATAGTGCCTAGAAACTTACCTAGTTTATTATAGGCTAATGAACAAAATTAAATAATTAAAATTTCTATAAATTTGAAATTGAAATTTCATCGATTTTTTCAACAATGCAAAATTTCAAATAAATTTTTAAAATATTTATTTTCATCCTTAAATTATTCTTTCCAATCAATAGTGCCTAGAAACTTACCTAGTTTATTATAGGCTAATGAACAAAATTAAATAATGTAAATTTCTTTTAATTTGAAATTGAAATTTCAACGATTTTTTCAACAATGCAAAATTTCAAATAAATTTTTAAAATATTTATTTTCATCCTTAAATTATTCTTTCCAAACAATAGTGCCTAGAAACTTACCTAGTTTATTATAGGCTAATGAACAAAATTAAATAATGTAAATTTCTTTTAATTTGAAATTGAAATTTCAACGATTTTTTCAACAATGCAAAATTTCAAATAAATTTTTAAAATATTTATTTTCATCCTTAAATTATTCTTTCCAAACAATAGTGCCTAGAAACTTACCTAGTTTATTATAGGCTAATGAACAAAATTAAATAATGTAAATTTCTTTTAATTTGAA
Organism: Pratylenchus scribneri; assembly: GCA_030063045.1. NCBI lineage: Eukaryota > Metazoa > Nematoda > Chromadorea > Rhabditida > Pratylenchidae > Pratylenchus > Pratylenchus scribneri. Next base: position 28,482 of record JAQSEB010000262.1, read on the forward strand.
ATTGAAATTTCAACGATTTTTTCAACAATGCAAAATTTCAAATAAATTTTTAAAATATTTATTTTCATCCTTAAATTATTCTTTCCAATCAATAGTGCCTAGAAACGTACCAAGTTTTTTATAGGCTAATGAACAAAATTAAATAATGTAAATTTCTTTTAATTTGAAATTGAAATTTCAACGATTTTTTCAACAATGCAAAATTTCAAATAAATTTTTAAAATATTTATTTTCATCCTTAAATTATTCTTTCCAATCAATAGTGCCTAGAAACTTACCTAGTTTATTATAGGCTAATGAACAAAATTAAATAATGTAAATTTCTTTTAATTTGAAATTGAAATTTCAACGATTTTTTCAACAATGCAAAATTTCAAATAAATTTTTAAAATATTTATTTTCATCCTTAAATTATTCTTTCCAATCATTAGTGCCTAGAAACTTACCTAGTTTATTATAGGCTAATGAACAAAATTAAATAATTAAAATTTCTATAAATTTGAAATTGAAATTTCATCGATTTTTTCAACAATGCAAAATTTCAAAAAAATTTTTAAAATATTTATTTTCATCCTTAAATTATTATTTCCAATCAATAGTGCCTAGAAACGTACCAAGTTTATTATAGGCTAATGAACAAAATTAAATAATGTAAATTTCTTTTAATTTGAAATTGAAATTTCATCGATTTTTTCAACAATGCAAAATTTCAAATAAATTTTTAAAATATTTATTTTCATCCTTAAATTATTCTTTCCAAACAATAGTGCCTAGAAACTTACCTAGTTTATTATAGGCTAATGAACAAAATTAAATAATTAAAATTTCTATAAATTTGAAATTGAAATTTCATCGATTTTTTCAACAATGCAAAATTTCAAATAAATTTTTAAAATATTTATTTTCATCCTTAAATTATTCTTTCTAATCAATAGTGCCTAGAAACGTACCAAGTTTATTATAGGCTAATGAACAAAATTAAATAATGTAAATTTCTTTTAATTTGAAATTGAAATTTCAACGATTTTTTCAACAATGCAAAATTTCAAATAAATTTTTAAAATATTTATTTACATCCTTAAATTATTCTTTCTAATCAATAGTGCCTAGAAACGTACCAAGTTTATTATAGGCTAATGAACAAAATTAAATAATGTAAATTTCTTTTAATTTGAAATTGAAATTTCAACGATTTTTTCAACAATGCAAAATTTCAAATAAATTTTTAAAATATTTATTTACATCCTTAAATTATTCTTTCTAATCAATAGTGCCTAGAAACGTACCAAGTTTATTATAGGCTAATGAACAAAATTAAATAATGTAAATTTCTTTTAATTTGAAATTGAAATTTCAACGATTTTTTCAACAATGCAAAATTTCAAATAAATTTTTAAAATATTTATTTACATCCTTAAATTATTCTTTCTAATCAATAGTGCCTAGAAACGTACCAAGTTTTTTATAGGCTAATGAACAAAATTAAATAATGTAAATTTCTACAAATTTGAAATTGAAATTTCAACGATTTTTTCAACAATGCAAAATTTCAAATAAATTTTTAAAATATTTATTTTCATCCTTAAATTATTCTTTCCAATCAATAGTGCCTAGAAACTTACCTAGTTTATTATAGGCTAATGAACAAAATTAAATAATTAAAATTTCTATAAATTTGAAATTGAAATTTCATCGATTTTTTCAACAATGCAAAATTTCAAATAAATTTTTAAAATATTTATTTTCATCCTTAAATTATTATTTCCAATCAATAGTGCCTAGAAACGTACCAAGTTTATTATAGGCTAATGAACAAAATTAAATAATTAAAATTTCTATAAATTTGAAATTGAAATTTCATCGATTTTTTCAACAATGCAAAATTTCAAATAAATTTTTAAAATATTTATTTTCATCCTTAAATTATTCTTTCCAATCAATAGTGCCTAGAAACTTATCTAGTTTATTATAGGCTAATGAACAAAATTAAATAATTAAAATTTCTATAAATTTGAAATAGAAATTTCATCGATTTTTTCAACAATGCAAAATTTCAAATAAATTTTTAAAATATTTATTTTCATCCTCAAATTATTCTTTCCAAAAAATAGTGCCTAGAAACTTACCTAGTTTATTATAGGCTAATGAACAAAATTAAATAATGTAAATTTCTACAAATTTGAAATTGAAATTTCATCGATTTTTTCAACAATGCAAAATTTCAAATAAATTTTTAAAATATTTATTTTCATCCTTAAATTATTCTTTCTAATCAATAGTGCCTAGAAACTTACCTAGTTTATTATAGGCTAATGAACAAAATTAAATAATGTAAATTTCTACAAATTTGAAATTGAAATTTCATCGATTTTTTCAACAATGCAAAATTTCAAATAAATTTTTAAAATATTTATTTTCATCCTTAAATTATTCTTTCTAATCAATAGTGCCTAGAAACGTACCAAGTTTTTTATAGGCTAATGAACAAAATTAAATAATACAAATTTCTACAAATTTGAAATTGAAATTTCATCGATTTTTTCAACAATGCAAAATTTCAAATAAATTTTTAAAATATTTATTTTCATCCTTAAATTATTCTTTCCAATCAATAGTGCCTAGAAACTTACCTAGTTTATTATAGGCTAATGAACAAAATTAAATAATTAAAATTTCTATAAATTTGAAATTGAAATTTCATCGATTTTTTCAACAATGCAAAATTTCAAATAAATTTTTAAAATATTTATTTTCATCCTTAAATTATTCTTTCCAATCAATAGTGCCTAGAAACGTACCAAGTTTTTTATAGGCTAATGAACAAAATTAAATAATGTAAATTTCTTTTAATTTGAAATTGAAATTTCAACGATTTTTTCAACAATGCAAAATTTCAAATAAATTTTTAAAATATTTATTTTCATCCTTAAATTATTCTTTCCAAACAATAGTGCCTAGAAACTTACCTAGTTTATTATAGGCTAATGAACAAAATTAAATAATGTAAATTTCTTTTAATTTGAAATTGAAATTTCAACGATTTTTTCAACAATGCAAAATTTCAAATAAATTTTTAAAATATTTATTTTCATCCTTAAATTATTCTTTCCAATCAATAGTGCCTAGAAACGTACCAAGTTTTTTATAGGCTAATGAACAAAATTAAATAATGTAAATTTCTTTTAATTTGAAATTGAAATTTCAACGATTTTTTCAACAATGCAAAATTTCAAATAAATTTTTAAAATATTTATTTTCATCCTTAAATTATTCTTTCCAATCAATAGTGCCTAGAAACTTACCTAGTTTATTATAGGCTAATGAACAAAATTAAATAATTAAAATTTCTATAAATTTGAAATTGAAATTTCAACGATTTTTTCAACAATGCAAAATTTCAAATAAATTTTTAAAATATTTATTTTCATCCTTAAATTATTCTTTCCAATCAATAGTGCCTAGAAACTTACCTAGTTTATTATAGGCTAATGAACAAAATTAAATAATTAAAATTTCTATAAATTTGAAATTGAAATTTCATCGATTTTTTCAACAATGCAAAATTTCAAAAAAATTTTTAAAATATTTATTTTCATCCTTAAATTATTATTTCCAATCAATAGTGCCTAGAAACGTACCAAGTTTATTATAGGCTAATGAACAAAATTAAATAATGTAAATTTCTTTTAATTTGAAATTGAAATTTCATCGATTTTTTCAACAATGCAAAATTTCAAATAAATTTTTAAAATATTTATTTTCATCCTTAAATTATTCTTTCCAAACAATAGTGCCTAGAAACTTACCTAGTTTATTATAGGCTAATGAACAAAATTAAATAATTAAAATTTCTATAAATTTGAAATTGAAATTTCATCGATTTTTTCAACAATGCAAAATTTCAAATAAATTTTTAAAATATTTATTTTCATCCTTAAATTATTATTTCCAATCAATAGGGCCTAGAAACGTACCAAGTTTATCATAGGCTAATGAACAAAATTAAATAATGTAAATTTCTTTTAATTTGAAATTGAAATTTCAACGATTTTTTCAACAATGCAAAATTTCAAATAAATTTTTAAAATATTTATTTACATCCTTAAATTATTCTTTCTAATCAATAGTGCCTAGAAACGTACCAAGTTTATTATAGGCTAATGAACAAAATTAAATAATGTAAATTTCTTTTAATTTGAAATTGAAATTTCAACGATTTTTTCAACAATGCAAAATTTCAAATAAATTTTTAAAATATTTATTTTCATCCTTAAATTATTCTTTCCAATCAATAGTGCCTAGAAACTTACCTAGTTTATTATAGGCTAATGAACAAAATTAAATAATTAAAATTTCTATAAATTTGAAATTGAAATTTCATCGATTTTTTCAACAATGCAAAATTTCAAAAAAATTTTTAAAATATTTATTTTCATCCTTAAATTATTATTTCCAATCAATAGTGCCTAGAAACGTACCAAGTTTATTATAGGCTAATGAACAAAATTAAATAATGTAAATTTCTTTTAATTTGAAATTGAAATTTCATCGATTTTTTCAACAATGCAAAATTTCAAATAAATTTTTAAAATATTTATTTTCATCCTTAAATTATTCTTTCTAATCAATAGTGCCTAGAAACGTACCAAGTTTTTTATAGGCTAATGAACAAAATTAAATAATACAAATTTCTACAAATTTGAAATTGAAATTTCATCGATTTTTTCAACAATGCAAAATTTCAAATAAATTTTTAAAATATTTATTTTCATCCTTAAATTATTCTTTCCAATCAATAGTGCCTAGAAACTTACCTAGTTTATTATAGGCTAATGAACAAAATTAAATAATTAAAATTTCTATAAATTTGAAATTGAAATTTCATCGATTTTTTCAACAATGCAAAATTTCAAATAAATTTTTAAAATATTTATTTTCATCCTTAAATTATTCTTTCCAATCAATAGTGCCTAGAAACGTACCAAGTTTTTTATAGGCTAATGAACAAAATTAAATAATGTAAATTTCTTTTAATTTGAAATTGAAATTTCAACGATTTTTTCAACAATGCAAAATTTCAAATAAATTTTTAAAATATTTATTTTCATCCTTAAATTATTCTTTCCAAACAATAGTGCCTAGAAACTTACCTAGTTTATTATAGGCTAATGAACAAAATTAAATAATGTAAATTTCTTTTAATTTGAAATTGAAATTTCAACGATTTTTTCAACAATGCAAAATTTCAAATAAATTTTTAAAATATTTATTTTCATCCTTAAATTATTCTTTCCAATCAATAGTGCCTAGAAACGTACCAAGTTTTTTATAGGCTAATGAACAAAATTAAATAATGTAAATTTCTTTTAATTTGAAATTGAAATTTCAACGATTTTTTCAACAATGCAAAATTTCAAATAAATTTTTAAAATATTTATTTTCATCCTTAAATTATTCTTTCCAATCAATAGTGCCTAGAAACTTACCTAGTTTATTATAGGCTAATGAACAAAATTAAATAATTAAAATTTCTATAAATTTGAAATTGAAATTTCAACGATTTTTTCAACAATGCAAAATTTCAAATAAATTTTTAAAATATTTATTTTCATCCTTAAATTATTCTTTCCAATCAATAGTGCCTAGAAACTTACCTAGTTTATTATAGGCTAATGAACAAAATTAAATAATTAAAATTTCTATAAATTTGAAATTGAAATTTCATCGATTTTTTCAACAATGCAAAATTTCAAAAAAATTTTTAAAATATTTATTTTCATCCTTAAATTATTATTTCCAATCAATAGTGCCTAGAAACGTACCAAGTTTATTATAGGCTAATGAACAAAATTAAATAATGTAAATTTCTTTTAATTTGAAATTGAAATTTCATCGATTTTTTCAACAATGCAAAATTTCAAATAAATTTTTAAAATATTTATTTTCATCCTTAAATTATTCTTTCCAAACAATAGTGCCTAGAAACTTACCTAGTTTATTATAGGCTAATGAACAAAATTAAATAATTAAAATTTCTATAAATTTGAAATTGAAATTTCATCGATTTTTTCAACAATGCAAAATTTCAAATAAATTTTTAAAATATTTATTTTCATCCTTAAATTATTATTTCCAATCAATAGGGCCTAGAAACGTACCAAGTTTATTATAGGCTAATGAACAAAATTAAATAATGTAAATTTCTTTTAATTTGAAATTGAAATTTCAACGATTTTTTCAACAATGCAAAATTTCAAATAAATTTTTAAAATATTTATTTACATCCTTAAATTATTCTTTCTAATCAATAGTGCCTAGAAACGTACCAAGTTTATTATAGGCTAATGAACAAAATTAAATAATGTAAATTTCTTTTAATTTGAAATTGAAATTTCAACGATTTTTTCAACAATGCAAAATTTCAAATAATTTTTAAAATATTTATTTACATCCTTAAATTATTCTTTCTAATCAATAGTGCCTAGAAACGTACCAAGTTTTTTATAGGCTAATGAACAAAATTAAATAATGTAAATTTCTACAAATTTGAAATTGAAATTTCAACGATTTTTTCAACAATGCAAAATTTCAAATAAATTTTTAAAATATTTATTTTCATCCTTAAATTATTCTTTCCAATCAATAGTGCCTAGAAACTTACCTAGTTTATTATAGGCTAATGAACAAAATTAAATAATTAAAATTTCTATAAATTTGAAATTGAAATTTCATCGATTTTTTCAACAATGCAAAATTTCAAATAAATTTTTAAAATATTTATTTTCATCCTTAAATTATTATTTCCAATCAATAGTGCCTAGAAACGTACCAAGTTTATTATAGGCTAATGAACAAAATTAAATAATTAAAATTTCTATAAATTTGAAATTGAAATTTCATCGATTTTTTCAACAATGCAAAATTTCAAATAAATTTTTAAAATATTTATTTTCATCCTTAAATTATTCTTTCCAATCAATAGTGCCTAGAAACTTATCTAGTTTATTATAGGCTAATGAACAAAATTAAATAATGTAAATTTCTACAAATTTGAAATAGAAATTTCATCGATTTTTTCAACAATGCAAAATTTCAAATAAATTTTTAAAATATTTATTTTCATCCTTAAATTATTATTTCCAATCAATAGTGCCTAGAAACGTACCAAGTTTATTATAGGCTAATGAACAAAATTAAATAATTAAAATTTCTATAAATTTGAAATAGAAATTTCATCGATTTTTTCAACAATGCAAAATTTCAAATAAATTTTTAAAATATTTATTTTCATCCTCAAATTATTCTTTCCAAAAAATAGTGCCTAGAAACTTACCTAGTTTATTATAGGCTAATGAACAAAATTAAATAATGTAAATTTCTACAAATTTGAAATTGAAATTTCATCGATTTTTTCAACAATGCAAAATTTCAAATAAATTTTTAAAATATTTATTTTCATCCTTAAATTATTCTTTCCAATCAATAGTGCCTAGAAACTTACCTAGTTTATTATAGGCTAATGAACAAAATTAAATAATGTAAATTTCTATAAATTTGAAATTGAAATTTCATCGATTTTTTCAACAATGCAAAATTTCAAATAAATTTTTAAAATATTTATTTTCATCCTTAAATTATTCTTTCTAATCAATAGTGCCTAGAAACGTACCAAGTTTATTATAGGCTAATGAACAAAATTAAATAATTAAAATTTCTATAAATTTGAAATAGAAATTTCATCGATTTTTTCAACAATGCAAAATTTCAAATAAATTTTTAAAATATTTATTTTCATCCTCAAATTATTCTTTCCAAAGAATAGTGCCTAGAAACTTACCTAGTTTATTATAGGCTAATGAACAAAATTAAATAATGTAAATTTCTACAAATTTGAAATTGAAATTTCATCGATTTTTTCAACAATGCAAAATTTCAAATAAATTTTTAAAATATTTATTTTCATCCTTAAATTATTCTTTCTAATCAATAGTGCCTAGAAACTTACCTAGTTTATTATAGGCTAATGAACAAAATTAAATAATGTAAATTTCTACAAATTTGAAATAGAAATTTCATCGATTTTTTCAACAATGCAAAATTTCAAATAAATTTTTAAAATATTTATTTTCATCCTTAAATTATTCTTTCTAATCAATAGTGCCTAGAAACGTACCAAGTTTATTATAGGCTAATGAACAAAATTAAATAATTAAAATTTCTATAAATTTGAAATAGAAATTTCATCGATTTTTTCAACAATGCAAAATTTCAAATAAATTTTTAAAATATTTATTTTCATCCTCAAATTATTCTTTCCAAAAAATAGTGCCTAGAAACTTACCTAGTTTATTATAGGCTAATGAACAAAATTAAATAATGTAAATTTCTACAAATTTGAAATTGAAATTTCATCGATTTTTTCAACAATGCAAAATTTCAAATAAATTTTTAAAATATTTATTTTCATCCTTAAATTATTATTTCCAATCAATAGTGCCTAGAAACGTACCAAGTTTATTATAGGCTAATGAACAAAATTAAATAATTAAAATTTCTATAAATTTGAAATTGAAATTTCATCGATTTTTTCAACAATGCAAAATTTCAAATAAATTTTTAAAATATTTATTTTCATCCTTAAATTATTATTTCCAATCAATAGTGCCTAGAAATTTATCTAGTTTATTATAGGCTAATGAACAAAATTAAATAATTAAAATTTCTATAAATTTGAAATTGAAATTTCATCGATTTTTTCAACAATGCAAAATTTCAAATAAATTTTTAAAATATTTATTTTCATCCTTAAATTATTATTTCCAATCAATAGTGCCTAGAAACGTACCAAGTTTATTATAGGCTAATGAACAAAATTAAATAATTAAAATTTCTATAAATTTGAAATAGAAATTTCATCGATTTTTTCAACAATGCAAAATTTCAAATAAATTTTTAAAATATTTATTTTCATCCTCAAATTATTCTTTCCAAAAAATAGTGCCTAGAAACTTACCTAGTTTATTATAGGCTAATGAACAAAATTAAATAATGTAAATTTCTACAAATTTGAAATTGAAATTTCATCGATTTTTTCAACAATGCAAAATTTCAAATAAATTTTTAAAATATTTATTTTCATCCTTAAATTATTCTTTCTAATCAATAGTGCCTAGAAACTTACCTAGTTTATTATAGGCTAATGAACAAAATTAAATAATGTAAATTTCTACAAATTTGAAATTGAAATTTCATCGATTTTTTCAACAATGCAAAATTTCAAATAAATTTTTAAAATATTTATTTTCATCCTTAAATTATTCTTTCTAATCAATAGTGCCTAGAAACGTACCAAGTTTTTTATAGGCTAATGAACAAAATTAAATAATACAAATTTCTACAAATTTGAAATTGAAATTTCATCGATTTTTTCAACAATGCAAAATTTCAAATAAATTTTTAAAATATTTATTTTCATCCTTAAATTATTCTTTCCAATCAATAGTGCCTAGAAACTTACCTAGTTTATTATAGGCTAATGAACAAAATTAAATAATTAAAATTTCTATAAATTTGAAATTGAAATTTCATCGATTTTTTCAACAATGCAAAATTTCAAATAAATTTTTAAAATATTTATTTTCATCCTTAAATTATTCTTTCCAATCAATAGTGCTTAGAAACGTACCAAGTTTTTTATAGGCTAATGAACAAAATTAAATAATGTAAATTTCTTTTAATTTGAAATTGAAATTTCAACGATTTTTTCAACAATGCAAAATTTCAAATAAATTTTTAAAATATTTATTTTCATCCTTAAATTATTCTTTCCAATCAATAGTGCCTAGAAACTTACCTAGTTTATTATAGGCTAATGAACAAAATTAAATAATGTAAATTTCTTTTAATTTGAAATTGAAATTTCAACGATTTTTTCAACAATGCAAAATTTCAAATAAATTTTTAAAATATTTATTTTCATCCTTAAATTATTCTTTCCAATCAATAGTGCCTAGAAACTTACCTAGTTTATTATAGGCTAATGAACAAAATTAAATAATGTAAATTTCTTTTAATTTGAAATTGAAATTTCATCGATTTTTTCAACAATGCAAAATTTCAAATAAATTTTTAAAATATTTATTTTCATCCTTAAATTATTCTTTCCAATCAGTAGTGCCTAGAAACTTACCTAGTTTATTATAGGCTAATGAACAAAATTAAATAATTAAAATTTCTATAAATTTGAAATTGAAATTTCATCGATTTTTTCAACAATGCAAAATTTCAAAAAAATTTTTAAAATATTTATTTTCATCCTTAAATTATTATTTCCAATCAATAGTGCCTAGAAACGTACCAAGTTTATTATAGGCTAATGAACAAAATTAAATAATGTAAATTTCTTTTAATTTGAAATTGAAATTTCATCGATTTTTTCAACAATGCAAAATTTCAAATAAATTTTTAAAATATTTATTTTCATCCTTAAATTATTCTTTCCAAACAATAGTGCCTAGAAACTTACCTAGTTTATTATAGGCTAATGAACAAAATTAAATAATTAAAATTTCTATAAATTTGAAATTGAAATTTCATCGATTTTTTCAACAATGCAAAATTTCAAATAAATTTTTAAAATATTTATTTTCATCCTTAAATTATTATTTCCAATCAATAGTGCCTAGAAACGTACCAAGTTTTTTATAGGCTAATGAACAAAATTAAATAATGTAAATTTCTTTTAATTTGAAATTGAAATTTCAACGATTTTTTCAACAATGCAAAATTTCAAATAAATTTTTAAAATATTTATTTACATCCTTAAATTATTCTTTCTAATCAATAGTGCCTAGAAACGTACCAAGTTTATTATAGGCTAATGAACAAAATTAAATAATGTAAATTTCTTTTAATTTGAAATTGAAATTTCAACGATTTTTTCAACAATGCAAAATTTCAAATAAATTTTTAAAATATTTATTTACATCCTTAAATTATTCTTTCTAATCAATAGTGCCTAGAAACGTACCAAGTTTTTTATAGGCTAATGAACAAAATTAAATAATGTAAATTTCTACAAATTTGAAATTGAAATTTCAACGATTTTTTCAACAATGCAAAATTTCAAATAAATTTTTAAAATATTTATTTTCATCCTTAAATTATTCTTTCCAATCAATAGTGCCTAGAAACTTACCTAGTTTATTATAGGCTAATGAACAAAATTAAATAATTAAAATTTCTATAAATTTGAAATTGAAATTTCATCGATTTTTTCAACAATGCAAAATTTCAAATAAATTTTTAAAATATTTATTTTCATCCTTAAATTATTATTTCCAATCAATAGTGCCTAGAAACGTACCAAGTTTATTATAGGCTAATGAACAAAATTAAATAATTAAAATTTCTATAAATTTGAAATTGAAATTTCATCGATTTTTTCAACAATGCAAAATTTCAAATAAATTTTTAAAATATTTATTTTCATCCTTAAATTATTCTTTCCAATCAATAGTGCCTAGAAACTTATCTAGTTTATTATAGGCTAATGAACAAAATTAAATAATTAAAATTTCTATAAATTTGAAATAGAAATTTCATCGATTTTTTCAACAATGCAAAATTTCAAATAAATTTTTAAAATATTTATTTTCATCCTTAAATTATTCTTTCCAAAAAATAGTGCCTAGAAACTTACCTAGTTTATTATAGGCTAATGAACAAAATTAAATAATGTAAATTTCTACAAATTTGAAATTGAAATTTCATCGATTTTTTCAACAATGCAAAATTTCAAATAAATTTTTAAAATATTTATTTTCATCCTTAAATTATTCTTTCTAATCAATAGTGCCTAGAAACTTACCTAGTTTATTATAGGCTAATGAACAAAATTAAATAATGTAAATTTCTACAAATTTGAAATTGAAATTTCATCGATTTTTTCAACAATGCAAAATTTCAAATAAATTTTTAAAATATTTATTTTCATCCTTAAATTATTCTTTCTAATCAATAGTGCCTAGAAACGTACCAAGTTTTTTATAGGCTAATGAACAAAATTAAATAATTTAAATTTCTACAAATTTGAAATTGAAATTTCATCGATTTTTTCAACAATGCAAAATTTCAAATAAATTTTTAAAATATTTATTTTCATCCTTAAATTATTCTTTCCAATCAATAGTGCCTAGAAACTTACCTAGTTTATTATAGGCTAATGAACAAAATTAAATAATGTAAATTTCTACAAATTTGAAATTGAAATTTCATCGATTTTTTCAACAATGCAAAATTTCAAATAAATTTTTAAAATATTTATTTTCATCCTTAAATTATTCTTTCTAATCAATAGTGCCTAGAAACTTACCTAGTTTATTATAGGCTAATGAACAAAATTAAATAATGTAAATTTCTTTTAATTTGAAATTGAAATTTCATCGATTTTTTCAACAATGCAAAATTTCAAATAAATTTTTAAAATATTTATTTTCATCCTTAAATTATTCTTTCCAATCAATAGTGCCTAGAAACTTACCTAGTTTATTATAGGCTAATGAACAAAATTAAATAATGTAAATTTCTACAAATTTGAAATTGAAATTTCATCGATTTTTTCAACAATGCAAAATTTCAAATAAATTTTTAAAATTTTTATTTTCATCCTTAAATTATTCTTTCCAATCAATAGTGCCTAGAAACTTACCTAGTTTATTATAGGCTAATGAACAAATTTAAATAATTAAAATTTCTATAAATTTGAAATTGAAATTTCATCGATTTTTTCAACAATGCAAAATTTCAAATAAATTTTTAAAATATTTATTTTCATCCTTAAATTATTCTTTCCAATCAATAGTGCCTAGAAACTTACCTAGTTTATTATAGGCTAATGAACAAAATTAAATAATTAAAATTTCTATAAATTTGAAATTGAAATTTCATCGATTTTTTCAACAATGCAAAATTTCAAATAAATTTTTAAAATATTTATTTTCATCCTTAAATTATTATTTCCAATCAATAGTGCCTAGAAACGTACCAAGTTTATTATAGGCTAATGAACAAAATTAAATAATTAAAATTTCTATAAATTTGAAATTGAAATTTCATCGATTTTTTCAACAATGCAAAATTTCAAATAAATTTTTAAAATATTTATTTTCATCCTTAAATTATTCTTTCCAATCTATAGTGCCTAGAAACTTATCTAGTTTATTATAGGCTAATGAACAAAATTAAATAATTAAAATTTCTATAAATTTGAAATAGAAATTTCATCGATTTTTTCAACAATGCAAAATTTCAAATAAATTTTTAAAATATTTATTTTCATCCTTAAATTATTCTTTCCAAAAAATAGTGCCTAGAAACTTACCTAGTTTATTATAGGCTAATGAACAAAATTAAATAATGTAAATTTCTACAAATTTGAAATTGAAATTTCATCGATTTTTTCAACAATGCAAAATTTCAAATAAATTTTTAAAATATTTATTTTCATCCTTAAATTATTCTTTCTAATCAATAGTGCCTAGAAACTTACCTAGTTTATTATAGGCTAATGAACAAAATTAAATAATGTAAATTTCTACAAATTTGAAATTGAAATTTCATCGATTTTTCAACAATGCAAAATTTCAAATAAATTTTTAAAATATTTATTTTCATCCTTAAATTATTCTTTCTAATCAATAGTGCCTAGAAACGTACCAAGTTTTTTATAGGCTAATGAACAAAATTAAATAATTTAAATTTCTACAAATTTGAAATTGAAATTTCATCGATTTTTTCAACAATGCAAAATTTCAAATAAATTTTTAAAATATTTATTTTCATCCTTAAATTATTCTTTCCAATCAATAGTGCCTAGAAACTTACCTAGTTTATTATAGGCTAATGAACAAAATTAAATAATGTAAATTTCTTTTAATTTGAAATTGAAATTTCATCGATTTTTTCAACAATGCAAAATTTCAAATAAATTTTTAAAATATTTATTTTCATCCTTAAATTATTCTTTCCAATCAATAGTGCCTAGAAACTTACCTAGTTTATTATAGGCTAATGAACAAAATTAAATAATTTAAATTTCTACAAATTTGAAATTGAAATTTCATCGATTTTTTCAACAATGCAAAATTTCAAATAAATTTTTAAAATATTTATTTTCATCCTTAAATTATTCTTTCTAATCAATAGTGCCTAGAAACGTACCAAGTTTTTTATAGGCTAATGAACAAAATTAAATAATTTAAATTTCTACAAATTTGAAATTGAAATTTCATCGATTTTTTCAACAATGCAAAATTTCAAATAAATTTTTAAAATATTTATTTTCATCCTTAAATTATTCTTTCCAATCAATAGTGCCTAGAAACTTACCTAGTTTATCATAGGCTAATGAACAAAATTAAATAATTTAAATTTCTACAAATTTGAAATTGAAATTTCATCGATTTTTTCAACAATGCAAAATTTCAAATAAATTTTTAAAATATTTATTTTCATCCTTAAATTATTCTTTCCAATCAATAGTGCCTAGAAACTTACCTAGTTTATTATAGGCTAATGAACAAAATTAAATAATTTAAATTTCTACAAATTTGAAATTGAAATTTCATCGATTTTTTCAACAATGCAAAATTTCAAATAAATTTTTAAAATATTTATTTTCATCCTTAAATTATTCTTTCTAATCAATAGTGCCTAGAAACGTACCAAGTTTTTTATAGGCTAATGAACAAAATTAAATAATTTAAATTTCTACAAATTTGAAATTGAAATTTCATCGATTTTTTCAACAATGCAAAATTTCAAATAAATTTTTAAAATATTTATTTTCATCCTTAAATTATTCTTTCTAATCAATAGTGCCTAGAAACTTACCTAGTTTATTATAGGCTAATGAACAAAATTAAATAATGTAAATTTCTTTTAATTTGAAATTGAAATTTCATCGATTTTTTCAACAATGCAAAATTTCAAATAAATTTTTAAAATATTTATTTTCATCCTTAAATTATTCTTTCCAATCAATAGTGCCTAGAAACTTACCTAGTTTATTATAGGCTAATGAACAAAATTAAATAATGTAAATTTCTACAAATTTGAAATTGAAATTTCATCGATTTTTTCAACAATGCAAAATTTCAAATAAATTTTTAAAATATTTATTTTCATCCTTAAATTATTCTTTCTAATCAATAGTGCCTAGAAACGTACCAAGTTTTTTATAGGCTAATGAACAAAATTAAATAATTTAAATTTCTACAAATTTGAAATTGAAATTTCATCGATTTTTTCAACAATGCAAAATTTCAAATAAATTTTTAAAATATTTATTTTCATCCTTAAATTATTCTTTCCAATCAATAGTGCCTAGAAACTTACCTAGTTTATTATAGGCTAATGAACAAAATTAAATAATGTAAATTTCTTTTAATTTGAAATTGAAATTTCATCGATTTTTTCAACAATGCAAAATTTCAAATAAATTTTTAAAATATTTATTTTCATCCTTAAATTATTCTTTCCAATCAATAGTGCCTAGAAACTTACCTAGTTTATTATAGGCTAATGAACAAAATTAAATAATTTAAATTTCTACAAATTTGAAATTGAAATTTCATCGATTTTTTCAACAATGCAAAATTTCAAATAAATTTTTAAAATATTTATTTTCATCCTTAAATTATTCTTTCTAATCAATAGTGCCTAGAAACGTACCAAGTTTTTTATAGGCTAATGAACAAAATTAAATAATTTAAATTTCTACAAATTTGAAATTGAAATTTCATCGATTTTTTCAACAATGCAAAATTTCAAATAAATTTTTAAAATATTTATTTTCATCCTTAAATTATTCTTTCCAATCAATAGTGCCTAGAAACTTACCTAGTTTATTATAGGCTAATGAACAAAATTAAATAATTTAAATTTCTACAAATTTGAAATAGAAATTTCATCGATTTTTTCAACATTGCAAAATTTCAAATAAATTTTTAAAATTTTTTTTTTACATCCTTAAATTATTCTTTCCAATCAATAGTGCCTAGAAACTTACCTAGTTTATTATAGGCTAATGAACAAAATTAAATAATTTAAATTTCTACAAATTTGAAATTGAAATTTCATCGATTTTTTCAACAATGCAAAATTTCAAATAAATTTTTAAAATATTTATTTTCATCCTTAAATTATTCTTTCTAATCAATAGTGCCTAGAAACGTACCAAGTTTTTTATAGGCTAATGAACAAAATTAAATAATTTAAATTTCTACAAATTTGAAATTGAAATTTCATCGATTTTTTCAACAATGCAAAATTTCAAATAAATTTTTAAAATATTTATTTTCATCCTTAAATTATTCTTTCTAATCAATAGTGCCTAGAAACTTACCTAGTTTATTATAGGCTAATGAACAAAATTAAATAATGTAAATTTCTTTTAATTTGAAATTGAAATTTCATCGATTTTTTCAACAATGCAAAATTTCAAATAAATTTTTAAAATATTTATTTTCATCCTTAAATTATTCTTTCCAATCAATAGTGCCTAGAAACTTACCTAGTTTATTATAGGCTAATGAACAAAATTAAATAATGTAAATTTCTACAAATTTGAAATTGAAATTTCATCGATTTTTTCAACAATGCAAAATTTCAAATAAATTTTTAAAATTTTTATTTTCATCCTTAAATTATTCTTTCCAATCAATAGTGCCTAGAAACGTACCAAGTTTTTTATAGGCTAATGAACAAAATTAAATAATTGTAATGACTCGGATTTGTATGTTCTTGGGCCGAGAAGATGTTTATTCAGTTGGTGATAAAATGCACAATATAAGATGGAAACATTCACATATCACTGACTGTGACTCGACCAAGTTCTCATTCCTTTCCCATTCCTTATAAAGGGTGTCTTGGCGCGGGAGAACTGCGCGTTAATGGTCACGCCCCAAAACCAGATCTAACTCGTTATACTACAACCATCCCCCTTAGTTTATTTTTCGACCCGCAAAATTCTGTGGCCTATGAAATTTGAATATCACAAAAATTATCTGCCATCATCCTTTCTTTTCTTTTATTTTTCATCAATTCTTTTTCCGCTGTGACTGGCATCCTTCTTTCCGCCGCACAGCATGGATGATTAATTAGCGCCAGCCGTTCATCGGTTGGTCGGCAGACAAATTCCATCGCCATTGCCACAGGCATTGGTGTTCGGGGAGGGTCGTTCATTCGCGCATTGGGCGTTCCACTGATTGATCTCCTCGCTCGTTCAGAGAACTGGTCGTTTATCCATATCCTTGACTTTTGATCGCCGCTCCGAAAGTTGTTGAGCCGCTCTGAACAACTCATCAATTCCGCTGCTTTGATCAATTGTCGTTGCTGCTGATATTTTTCGCCAAAAGTTGTTTTTTGCTGTCCAGCCATCCAGTTGGGAAAGAATATATGAAGAAAACCAACTTCTTTTCGTTCTGGGAAAAACGAACAAAAAACCAGACGTGATGGTGGATCAGTTTGGACAATTCTTGGTTTGAAACATCTGCTGCCACTTGAACATGGGATGGCCGCAAGAACATTCTGTTGTTGTTGTGTAGCGGACCGAATCATTGTAGTTTTAGCCCGATTCATCCTCAGCGGTTTGCCGATGTTGTCTTCCCGAAAATGATGAAAAGCAGAAGAGCAATCATGGCAGGAGCCGAGGTGGGTAAGACCTCCACTTGTAATTGTTGTGTCCGAAGTCAACAATTAAAATAATAAATAAAGCTTTTTATTGAATTTTTATCGCGGATTGGAAATGTGCGATGACAAATAAAAAGTGGAATGGGAATGACTGGGGAAGTCCATTTGAGGTGGAGGAAGGCTTGGATTTTATAGGCTTGGGGTAGACAGCGGATCGATAACATGAAGAGGGAAGGGAGGCATGTGAGGTTAGAGAAAACAAATCAATGAGGGAAGGGAAAAGTCATTTGGTTCATTGAAATGTCATTTGGTTCTTCTCCAACATCTCCCTTCTTAAATTGCTTCTTCCTCCGAGTAGCGTTGTTTGCGTGGATCGATTTGAAGAAACTTGGTTGGTCGACGTTGACGTTGTGGACGGGGACTTCGTTGATGTTGTTGCATGAACCGATTTGTTGGTGGAGTGTGTGGTTCTTGCCGATGATGTTGGTTCGGTTCATTTGGGTGGATTTGATTCGGTTCTTGTTGTTGAATGATGATTGGTTCTTGTTGGTTGTTCCAATCTTCTGTCCAGCGTCGTCGAAGTTGGTTCGCATGTCGATGAACGTCACGGCCAATTGAGGGTACGTTGACACGATATGTTGGCGAGTTCTTGAGTTGTTCCAAAACGGTTCCTGGGATCCAATGTTTCTTTCCGAAGCGGTAGTTCAGGAGGAAAATTGGTTCCTGCGGGCGGAAGATTGTTGTTTTGGTTCCATTGTGTTCATTGAACTGTTTTGCCATTTTGTTGGTGTAGTTTTGACGTGCCTTGGTCGTTGTTGTTTCTGAGCCAACGGCATGATCTTTTGTTGTCTTCTTCTCCCCTTGTTGTTTTGAAGTTGGGTGCAGCAATGAGAATTTTGTTCGAAGTTTGCGTCCGAAGAAAATTTCGTCTGGAGATTGCCCATTCAATGCTGCGTGAGGAGTTGTTCGGTAGGCAAAGAGCATTTTTGAGACCCATTCGCGTCCTTGATGTTGGCATTTCTTCATTGATCGTTTGAAGGTGTCGACGAAACGTTCCACTTGCCCATTTGATTGAGGATGGAATGGTGGAGAAAAAGTGTGTTGTATGCCAAATTCTTTGCAGAATGATGAGAATTCGGTTGATCGGAATTGTGGTCCGTTGTCTGAGACGATTTCTTTTGGAATGCCGAATCGATAGATGAGAGATCGAAGCACATCAATTGTTGCGATTGATGTTGTTGTCGACATAAGAAATACTTCTGGCCATTTGGAGTGGGAATCCACGATCAGCAGATAGGTGTTTCCGTCGGAACATGGTCCTGCGAAGTCGATGTGGATGCGTTGAAACACTTCATTTGTGATCGGCCATGGTTGCAATGTTGTTTTGATTGGAGTTTTTGCAGATTCTTGACAAGTGCTGCATTGGCGTACCAATCGTTCAATGTCGTTGTTGATTCCAGGCCAGTAGACATGTTGTCTTGCAATTGCTTTCATTCGCACAATGCCGGGATGAGACATGTGAATTGCCTTGAGAACCGTTTGACGAAGTAGTTCAGGAATAATGGTTCTTTCGCCATAGACGAGGCAGCCTTCGATTTGAGAAATATCCGCACGTTTGGGGAAGAAAGGTGCCAATTTTGTGTTGTTGAGCCCACGGCTTGATTTTGGCCAACCATTCTGAACAAATGAAGCAATTTGTTGCAGAAGAATGTCGTCTTTGGTTGCTTGGGCAATTTCAAGAACCGTTGTCGGAAGTGGTTCCGTTGCTGCTTTGAAGATTGCATTGATGTAGCATTCGGTTCCTGTGCAAATGTTTGCGATCAAGGCATCTTCTTCGGATTTTGGGTAGTTTGCAATGAGTCGAGAGAGCACATCCGCCTTGCCGAATGATGTTGTTTTGACATATTGCACCTCAAAATCGTAGTTGGCCAGGATGAGAGCCCATCGTTGAAGACGTCCAGCGGCGTAGATTGGAATGCCGGTTTTCGATCCGAATATGGCCAATAGAGGTTTGTGATCCGTTTGAAGGATGAAATGACGGCCGTAGAGCATTAGGTGAAACTTTTGAACAGCAAAAATGAGGCCGAGAGCTTCTTTTTCGATTTGACTGTAGTTTCGTTGTGGAGCCGAAAATGAGATTGATGCATGTTCGATGACTTTTTCGGTGTTGTCAGGGAACTTGTGGCTGATTATTGCACCAATTCCGTCGTTTGAGGCATCCGCAGCAACGATGATTGGCAATTTTGGATCAAAATGAGTGAGGAGTAGATCCGATTGAAGAATTTCTTTTGCCATGTCAAATGCTTGCTGTTGTTTTGTTGTCCATTCCCATTTTGTGTCTTTGCAGAGTAGTTCATCCAGTGGTGCACGAATTTCTCGCATTTTGCCAATGAATCGTCCATAGTAGTTGATTGCGCCAAGGAATGATCGAAGGGTTGAGACATCCGTTGGTGCTGGCATTTTGCGAATTGCCTCTGATCGCATTGGATCCGGACG
This sequence comes from Pratylenchus scribneri, assembly GCA_030063045.1. NCBI lineage: Eukaryota > Metazoa > Nematoda > Chromadorea > Rhabditida > Pratylenchidae > Pratylenchus > Pratylenchus scribneri. Next base: position 48,669 of record JAQSEB010000262.1, read on the forward strand.
AATGCCATTGTTGTCGATGATATGACCGAGAAATTTAATGGATGATTGAAGGAATTTGCATTTTTCCAGTTGAAGTTTGAGGCCACAATCTTGGATTCGTCTGAAGATTTCGAATAATTTGTTGTTGTGGTCTGCAATGGTTGCTGCTGCAATGATGAGGTCGTCGAGATAGCAGTAGACGCCGTCGATGCCAGCAATTAATTGATCCATGAATTGTTGGAAAATGGCCGGTGCTGATTTGACGCCGAAAGGAAGTCGTTGACATTGGAATAGGCCACGGTGCGTGTTGATTGCACAGAGTTTCTTGGATTCCTCGTCAAGTTCCAGTTGAAGGTAGGCATCGCGAAGATCAATTTGAGAGAAGAATTTGGCGCCCTTCAGTTTTGCGAAGATGTCTTCCGGTCGTGGAAGTGGGTGCGATTGAGTTCGAGGGCGTTGTTGAGTCCCGTCGAAAAGTCCATGCAAATTCGGGTGTTGCCATTTTTCTTTTTGACTGCCAGGATTGGAGCGGCCCATTGACTGAATTGAATTGGTTTGATGGCCTTGATTTCGACGAGTCGATTGAGTTCTTGGTCGATTGCGTCGATTGCTCCGAATGGCACTGGTCGAGCCTTGCAGAAAATTGGTTTGCTGTCTTGCTTCAGGTGTAGATGTGCCTTGATTTTTGAGCATAGGCCGAGCCCTGGACTGAAGACATTGCCGAATTTCTCTTTGAGTGTTGTTGCCAAAGACGTTGAGTCGTCGATCATGTTGTCTTTTTGAATGTTTGCAACAATCGGAATGGCCTGCGGCTGGATGAATAAATTGGATGGCAGAATTTGAAGTGCCCTGATCCATGGGATGCCAAGTAGATCATGTTGAATTTGATCTGAGACGTAGCCAATCACGTTGTTGACTTTGTTGTCTTGGAATTGCACTGAGCACTTGAATTTGCCGGTGAGTGAAAATGGTTCATTGTTGCAGTTCTTTGCTTCAATGCCGGCTGGGAGTAGTTGTGGTTTGCCAAGCCGTTCCCATGATTTGGTGGTGAACAATGTGATTTGTGAAGCGGTGTCAAGAACCATTTGATGTTGGATGTGGTTCACATGGATTGGGAGTATGAACCAATCCTTGTCGTTTGTCAATGTTGACAGGCAGTATGCACTGTTGATGGTGATGGCATTTGATTGCATGACTTCATGTGTTGTTGCTGATGACAGACAGAATGAAGCAATGTGGCCCTTCTTTTGGCATTTGAAACAGGTTGCATCTTTGAATTTGCAGTTCTCCCGAAGATGGTCCATTTTGCCGCATGATTTGCATTGGTTCTTTTTGACTTGGTTCTTCTGGACATTTGGTTCGTGTGATGCCGGATTTGGTTCTTTTGGACGATGTTGTCGTTGGCCAACGGCATGATCTTTTGAAGTTTTCTTTTGCCTGTTGTTTTTGCTCTTCTCCTTCCAATGTTGAGGTTTGGCATGAATAGCATTTGTTGCTGCCCTGTTGTTTGAAGCTGCCAATGAATTTGCGCTTTCCCTGATGAGCTGGTAGGCACGGCATTCTTCAGCAAGGGTTGCCAATTTCAATTCTTTGTTGTCTTTGTGAGCATCTTCCAGGCGTGCAAGACATTTTTGACGGAGATCATGGTAGTTGTCGTGTAGGCCAACAATTGCGATCATACATTTGAGTGTTTCCTTTGTAAGAACCATTTCGGCGTTCTCGCATGCTGCGTTGACGTCGCTGAAGAATGAACCAATGTCTTGACCAATTTGTTGTCGCATTGTGAGGCATTCATATCTGCGGACGAATAGTAGTTTGTTGTCGCAGAATAGCTCCTTGAGTTGTTTGATGGTGTCGGCGTAGTTCATTTCATCTGGCTTTTTGGGTAGAATAGCCTTGGTGAAGTTTGCATATTCGTTGTCGCCAAGTTTGCCAAGGATGAGTCGAACTTTTGCTGAATCTTCCAGTGTTGCGCCGTCCTTTTCGATTAAATTGCCGAATCGTTGGTGCCATTGTTCGAATGTTTGACCAGATTCTGCGCAATAATTGAAAATGTTGAGTCGGGCATTGATTGAACTGGCCAAAGATGCTGCATTTGAGTCCTTGTTGTTGGAGTCTTCATTTGTGCCAGCGGCAGGATTTTTGGCCAAGATGGTATTGATCAATTGTTGATTTTGCTGCGCCATTTGTGCCAAAAGTTGTTGAAATTGTTCTGCCGAAAGAGTTGTCATTGTGATTGATGAAATTTGATTTGGAGTCAAGTGAATAAATTGGATGAATTTGTTGAGGAGTCAATTGAATTTGAATAAATTTGTTTGAATAAATGTAGCTTTGATTTGGGTTGAGCCTTGGCTAACTGCGCCAAAATTGTTGTGTCCGAAGTCAACAATTAAAATAATAAAATAAAGCTTTTTATTGAATTTTTATCGCGGATTGGAAATGTGCGATGACAAATAAAAAAATGGAATGGGAATGACTGGGGAAGTCCATTTGAGGTGGAGGAAGGCTTGGATTTTATAGGCTTGGGGTAGACAGCGGATCGATAACATGAAGAGGGAAGGGAGGCATGTGAGGTTAGAGAAAACAAATCAATGAGGGAAGGGAAAAGTCATTTGGTTCATTGAAATGTCATTTGGTTCTTCTCCAACAGTAATGACTCGGATTTGTATGTTCTTGGGCCGAGAAGATGTTTATTCAGTTGGTGATAAAATGCACAATATAAGATGGAAACATTCACATATCACTGACTGTGACTCGACCAAGTTCTCATTCCTTTCCCATTCCTTATAAAGGGTGTCTTGGCGCGGGAGAATTGCGCGTTAATGGTCACGCCCCAAAACCAGATCTAACTCGTTATACTACAATAATGTAAATTTCTTTTAATTTGAAATTGAAATTTCAACGATTTTTTCAACAATGCAAAATTTCAAATAAATTTTTAAAATATTTATTTTCATCCTTAAATTATTCTTTCCAATCAATAGTGCCTAGAAACTTACCTAGTTTATTATAGGCTAATTAACAAAATTAAATAATGTAAATTTCTTTTAATTTGAAATTGAAATTTCAACGATTTTTTCAACAATGCAAAATTTCAAAAAAATTTTTAAAATATTTATTTTCATCCTTAAATTATTCTTTCCAATCAATAGTGCCTAGAAACTTACCTAGTTTATTATAGGCTAATGAACAAAATTAAATAATTAAAATTTCTATAAATTTGAAATTGAAATTTCATCGATTTTTTCAACAATGCAAAATTTCAAATAAATTTTTAAAATATTTATTTTCATCCTTAAATTATTATTTCCAATCAATAGTGCCTAGAAACGTACCAAGTTTATTATAGGCTAATGAACAAAATTAAATAATGTAAATTTCTTTTAATTTGAAATTGAAATTTCAACGATTTTTTCAACAATGCAAAATTTCAAATAAATTTTTAAAATATTTATTTTCATCCTTAAATTATTATTTCCAATCAATAGTGCCTAGAAACGTACCAAGTTTATTATATGCTAATGAACAAAATTAAATAATGTAAATTTCTTTTAATTTGAAATTGAAATTTCAACGATTTTTTCAACAATGCAAAATTTCAAATAAATTTTTAAAATTTTTATTTTCATCCTTAAATTATTCTTTCCAATCAATAGTGCCTAGAAACGTACCAAGTTTTTTATAGGCTAATGAACAAAATTAAATAATGTAAATTTCTTTTAATTTGAAATTGAAATTTCAACGATTTTTTCAACAATGCAAAATTTCAAATAAATTTTTAAAATATTTATTTTCATCCTTAAATTATTCTTTCCAATCAATAGTGCCTAGAAACGTACTTAGTTTTTTATAGGCTAATGAACAAAATTAAATAATGTAAATTTCTTTTAATTTGAAATTGAAATTTCAACGATTTTTTCAACAATGCAAAATTTCAAATAAATTTTTAAAATTTTTATTTTCATCCTTAAATTATTCTTTCCAATCAATAGTGCCTAGAAACGTACTTAGTTTTTTATAGGCTAATGAACAAAATTAAATAATGTAAATTTCTTTTAATTTGAAATTGAAATTTCAACGATTTTTTCAACAATGCAAAATTTCAAATAAATTTTTAAAATATTTATTTTCATCCTTTAATTATTCTTTCTAATCAATAGTGCCTAGAAACTTACCTAGTTTATTATATACTAATGAACAAAATTAAATAATGTAAATTTCTTTTAATTTGAAATTGAAATTTCAACGATTTTTTCAACAATGCAAAATTTCAAATAAATTTTTAAAATATTTATTTTCATCCTTAAATATAATCCGCGGCATTCCATTTGTTTTCTTTCATTTCCTTAAAAATTCATTAATTAATAATTTTTATAAATATTTTACCATTTTAATACTTTCCAACATTTTTTGGACATTTCATGCCAAAAGTCCATTTGGCATTTTGGCCAGAAGTCGAAAAGCATTTTCAAATGGCAATGAAGCGAACAATTCATTCATCAATTCGGTCGGCAATTGTCGGCTACGAATTGTAATATTTCGCTATAAAAATAAAATAAATTCACTTTGATATTTTAAAATTTACCGCTTTTAATTCAGCCTCCATTTTTGCCATTTTTATTTTCATTACACGATTTTCTATATCCAATTCGGCAATTTTTTCATTCTTTTCCGACATTTCTTTCAGAATTTCACTCATTATTTTGTGCTTTTTCGTAGTCATCTTTTTCTCCCTTTTGCAAAGTTCATTCCATTGTTTTTCGAATTGTTTCATATTTTTTGATTTATTTTGTATTAAAATAAAATAATATCAAATTTTTTGATTCAGCTAAATTAAGTTATTTAAAAAATTTTAATGATATTTGAAGGATAGAAAAGACCAAATAATTTTTACGATAAAAGAATTACAAATTATGATGCATGGGAAATTAATCTTGTTTCTATGGTCACATAGTCATATTTCTTTGATGTATGGGAATTGGGAAATATGTCTCGTTTTTTATTGGCATCCTTCAAGCATTTGGAAAGAAATATTCAAAAAGGATTGGACTAGAATGAGGAACATTTTATTGAAAGAAAGGCTTTTTTGATACACATCAAATGCCAATGCAAGATTAAAATTGGAAAAAATAAATGAGATAAATGAAAAATCCGCCTCGGGCAGATATATGAATAATAGATACTGTATAATTTTTTCCTAAAAAAAAATAAAATGTTTTTATTAAATCAATTCCTTTTTTCCCACATTATGCAACATTCAAATTCAATCCTCCACTGCATTGTCTGATGATTGATGAATATTTAATACTTAATAAATCAAAATTTCTTGCTTATTAATATTTTCAATTTCTATTTATTTTAAAAATAAAATTTTCTCAACAATTCTCTATATAAGGGGATTAAGATGGATTAAGAACCTAAATGATTGGATTAAGGTGGGAAATGGGCCGGAGGCCATCAACTGATCCCCGAAGGGGCGAAAGCAAGTTCGGATTCGGAAGGCCTTGGAGTCTGCGGGATATAGCCTGATATGAGGAGATTAAGACGGAATAAGTAATCAATGCTCCATAAATCGGGCTAGAGTCAGTGAAATCCGGCAGGAATTCTGATAACACAGTATAATGGTTTTATGAGGCAATAGAGCACCGCTGGCGCTAATTAAATATATATTTAAAATTTGTTCATTTTTAATCTGGCTTTCTACATTGTGCCGTTTTTCGAGATTTTTTTTTCAAAAAGTTTCTTATTTCGGTAGGACATAACAAATAAATGCTTTTTTACCCAAAACCCAGCCTCTTTGGAGATGCTCAAAAACCGGTTTAAAAAATGAACATAATGAATGGCGTTTTTAATCTACATTAATTGTATTGTAAGTTTAAAGAGGACTAAAATTCAATTTAAAAATTGGAGCACATATAAATATTGCAACGCTATTTGTTTATTTTCTTTATTTTAAAAATTTTCTTGCTTTAGTTCATTAATTAAACACATTTATTCATAAATAAAACAATTTTCATTATTTTGCATATTTTAATTTAAAATTTTGTGTGTATCATAAAAAATAAACAATTGAAAATTTGTTAAAATATAAGAAATCATACAAAAATAAATACAATAAATATTCGTTCAAATCTGTTCCTAATTCCCTCGTCGAACAGTTTGATTGTAGCAGAACACTTCATCAACTCGAATTGGCGGCATATTCTCTCCATCAGTTCCATTCAAACGTAGAGCCCAAAATGGTGTGCCATGACTGTTAATCCCATCCTATTTTTAAATATATTTAAAAATATTTTTCATAAAAAACTTATACCAGACAATTAAGTGTGATCATCAGCACTGCACCCAGAAATATTTCCTTTATTTTTTCGCCTTTATCATTCACTATAATAATATTTATTATTTAATATTATTTTATTTTTGATTGATTCGATCAAATAGAATATGGAGAAATTAATACTGAACTTCATTGGGTCGGAGTTATTCGTAAATCTTAATGAATTTCAACTGTCAATTAAAAAAGTGTAATTTCAACAAATTTTTTTTATCAGTAATGTCTAATGTGACAATTTCACACAGCTTTATTAAAATTTGCCACTCAACCTATTAGCCTACATCAGTCTTGCAAAGCTTGAGAAACTTTAGAAAATTGTACCATATTTTAGATCAAAAATAAATATTTTTCAATACCTATAATCATTCGATCAGTGATTCTGGCGGTTTTGTTCATTTCAAGTGAATTAAACTAAAAAAAATAATGCATGAAATTTTAAAAAATTCAATGGAACCAAAAAGTGCGTTTCAATATTCGGGTCAGGATGGTCGGGAAGTTTACAGAAAAAATTCACATTTTCTGTGCATTCATCCTGATTATTGTAAGCCCAACTAGCTTTCACATCAGGTTGACGTTCACTTTTCCAAAGTGTCATAGGATCAGAGCAATCACAGGAAGAGTTTGTTTTGAGATGATCTAAATACATAATAAAAATAATGTTTTAAAATTTAATTTATATTTTTCTAAAATCTAATTTAGAAAAAATAAAATTTTCGATAATTTAAAATATAAATGAGATTATAAAAATGGCGGTCTATTCAAATTTTAGGATTGTTTGTGAATTTTTAAATGAATTTCCAATTTTTGTGCCACTAATTTCAAATTAAATTTAAAATATACTTACAAAGCTAATATTTTTATATTTTGGCAAAATATTATCAAAATATTCATAATTTATTTAATTTAACCTGTGCTAATTTCAATTTCAAAATCAATATGAGGATCAATTCCTTCATCGGTTATTTGTAGATCCAATAAAATTTGGTTAATTGTTGTACCATTTTCCTTTTCTTGCTCATCCGTAATCACTAACGGAAGTTGCTGTTGACAACAAACTCGTGCACCTTAGAATATAAAAAAATATTAAATATATAATAATAAAAATAATTTGCCTGAAATTATCTTCGATGGCTGAAATTGGATTCGCAAATAGTTGGAACATGGATAAATCCATTTGTTGGTGCCGCAATTTTCCTCCTTTAAAGTGCTGGCACAATTGGTTCCGCTATAGCGTTTGATAGCAATTCCCTTGATTTTAACTGGATTCCCTTCCGGGTTGAATGGCTAAAATATAAAAAAATCAGTAAATTAATATATTAATAGCATCCATATAATTAATTTATTAATAATTATATTGATAAAAATAATTTTGTATTTTTTATTTATAAAATTCTAGAAAATCTTAAACTAAATTTATAATATTCAAACCTCTATTATCCAATAGCATTTCCCATTTCCTGTTATGCTCCCCTCAAATTTTGTTATCATACCATTTACAGGTCTGATAAATTGTTTTTCTATTGGTTTTCCATTGATTTGACCTTTGCATTTTTTAAAATCTGAATTAATCAAGTTTAAATAAAGATTAAAATTTATTGTCAGACCATTTTTGATTATATCTCCACAATTTATTTCGCCATAACCACTTGGGCAACGGCATTTTGAACAATCTAATGGATCTTGATAGCCATCGTTCATGCATTGAATTTTTCGATGATTCTCACAAAGAACTATAAATTCGATTATCATTTAAAATTGTATTAAAAAATTGTCATTGCTTTTTAAGTAAGAATATTTATTAATAAATATTCTTTCTTAAAATATCAAAATCGCAACCAAAATTATTATAATTTTAAATTTATCATTCATTCTCATTATTACCTATATATATTATAAAATATATCATTTAAATTTTTTTTATTGATATAAGAGAATTTAGAATAATAAAAAAACTAACAATTTATTTTTGTAAAATCATCAGAGTAGAATCGATTAAGCAATTTTGCATCTCTAAATGACAGTCCACTCTTTGCATCATTTCCGATTGCATTTTGATATGCGCGCAAATAAGGGATATATTTATAAACATTTTTGCTGATTAAGTAAAAAATAATTAAACAAAAAGAATTGTTTAATGAGAAAAAATCTACCCATTCCTATCTTGAATCCATGTGGATTGATAGTGCATCACAGAGCCATAATCATAAGGCAATCCAAAGTTATTTAATGATTCCTCGGGAATTCCTTCTTCTATAATCTCTTCAATTGATATTTTTGAATAACCCATATACTATAAATAACAAAAATTTTATGAAAATGAATATATTTTAATTATAATTTATAACCATATAAATATATTTATCCACGTCTATGCGTCCCATTTCATGTAATAATCCCAATGCATGCCCAATTTCATGTACTACATCCCCAAACTGTGTGTGTGTATAATATGCAATTAAGTTTTAAATTTTCTATTCCTACCTTGTTTGTTTCCACATAAATTGTTTCCACATAAATTTCATGTTTTCCGCCTTTTCTTCCTATACCCCCTACACTTTCACAACCTCCACCAGGTATAAAATACATATGATCCGAGGAGGAATCTGCCGAATCGTCAAAGCTGAATCTAATGCATGTTTGATTCCTTAATAAGAATATATTTAATTAAATATATAAATTTGTCAAAGTTTTGTATATGAATTTTAGATTAATTAATTTAAAAACGAATTATACAAAATTAGGATATGAAAAACAAACTCAATATCATCCAGAGTGCGGTTAATATAATCATATTCAATGTATCTATAAAATATGCAATTTTTAATATAAAGAAAGAAAGAGAGATTAAGCATAAAGCTAATTATTAAAATTTATTCTTGTTCTAAATACCATCAATTTCTGGTGAAAATTTATATTGAATAAAATTTTTCCATCGCCATTCCCAAAAATCTTGGCCATGTTTCTTTTCTACATGCGACAATTTCCGCAGGAAACTGCGTTTCATACGATTTCCATTCATATTTTTAATTTCTAGCATCCGAGCACATCGATCTCCACGTCCACATTCTTAGAATTTTTAAATGTAAAAAAATGTTTAAATTGTTTTTGTATATTTAAAATAACTTAAATAAATGATAAAAAGCATTTTCAAAACTTAAAGCTCTTTATGGAGATTCCCGGAAAACTGGTCAGTGAGGAAAGCTGATCAGTGAGGAAAAATGGTCAGTGGAAGACTGGTCAGTACGGAAAACTGGTCAATGGGGAAAACTGGTCAGTACGGTAAACTGGTCCGTGGAAAAGTGGTCAGTAAAGAAATGAGTCTAAAAATGCTCTAACTTGTATATTTTCGAAACATTATAGGAAACTAATGTTTGATTCATGCATAGCTCTTAGAATTGCATCGATTTAAGTATAATACTTACGGTTTGTCTACCGAAAAAAGAAATTACCCACTGACCACTTTTCCACGGACCAGTTTACCGTACTGACCACTTTTCCACGGAACAGTTTACCGTACTGACCAGTTTTCCCCATTGACCAGTTTTCCGTACTGACCAGTCTTCCACTGACCATTTTTCCTCACTGACCAGTTTTCCGAACACGCTTTATGGAAAACGCCTAGGAAAAAAATTAAAACTAGGACATTCGGACTTGACTCTGAAGAATTTTAACCCGAAAAAAACCGGCTTGACAAATTCATAAAACACAAATTTCTGATGACAAATCGATTTTTTGTGCTTACTCTGTTCCCAATCTTTCCATGCTTTTGTTGCACTTTCAGTCGTCATCTTTTCGTGGTCATTATCTGCGCGAGGGTATAACAAACTGTCTTCCTTATCGCAGTTGTTATATTTATAGAATTCTTTTCGCAATTTATCATCAGAGTTTCCAGGCTCCAAGTCATTATCATCATCATCATATATATGAACATAATCGGGCACATGAAATTTGAGAATAAATTTTGATAATTATTAATTAAGATTTAATTTTATAGTTTTAATATTAAAATAATTATATTTATAAATTGACCAAATTATCAGGGGAAGGCTGCTCTGCATCCGCTGATAAATTCCCATAACTTTGCTTTTCACACAGCCACATTGATTCACAAATGCATTGTCGTAAAATAAGCAGCCAATTTTGATCTTTATCATTTCGGTATTGTTCCACTCTGTTGTTTCCCTATTATTCAATTTTATTAGGTGTTTAAGAATTTTCGAATATATTTTGGTCAAAATAAAATTTTTTTATAACTTTTTCCAATTCATTCTCAGCTAAAGTGATTACTATATAAAAATCTATACTACGATTGTATAGGATTGAGGTTAAATAAGACGTCAAATTTTCTTAACAACATATAAATGTTAATTGTCAACAATAATAAAAATAATAATAATCAATCATTATAAAATTAAATATAAAAAATTGCATATGTTTATTTTTATCAAACCTCACAGCCTTTTAACTTGATATCCTTCTTTTGCCATTTATCATGTAATTTCATTTTCGAAAAAATATTACAAATATCCCTCCCATTTGCACTTTCGATGGAGTAAAGCAAATGCAATGTTCGTTTATTCACGTTACCATTTTCATTTAACATTTTTTCCATTCTCATATCTATCAATCCAAACCCAAGGGCATCCTATAATTTTTAATTGATATATCCTATATACTAATCGGGCCATGTTAGTCCGAGCGGCATCCCAACGCTCGTCCTATATACTAAGCGGGCCCCTATATACTAAGCGGGCCCCTATATACTAAGCGGGCCATGTTAGTCACAAATTTAAATATTTATTTTTTGGCGTTTTGTATTTTTTAAATTTTGTGGACTTTTTATCCAAAAATTAAATGATAGAGTGAAGAAATAAAGAAAAAGAGATTTTAGAGTAGAAATAAAAAGAAATAAAGGAAATTAAAATAAATATTTTGTGATGGATTATGAATAATTATAAAAAAATAATAGATTTCATCATTTAAATTCAATTATTTTAGCTAAATCTTTAATATATAAATACTTTTTATTAAAATTTAAGTAAATTGTATTGCGGGGAATGTAAATTGATAAAAAAGGATGTGAGAAGTATTGAAAATTGACAATAGGAGCGGCCGGGAGCCGCGCAGCGGCGACCGGGCGCTCCCTTCAAGCAATTATGTCACGAAAAATGTATAATTGAGTAAAATCATCAATATAATAGGATAAATGGATGATAAGAATTATTTTAATGGAAAAGAATGTACATGGAGGATGAGAAAAGATGAATGGGAGGATGAGAAGTGGTGAATAGAAGGATGAATAGGAAGATGAGAAGAGATGATTGGGAGGATGAAAATGGATGGATAGGAAGAAGGATGAAGAAGAAGATGAGAAGAGATGAATGGGAGGATGAAAAGGGATGAATGAGAGAAATGAAATAGAGTAAATCGAATATGAAAAGAATTTTTGCGAGGGGAAAAATATAGAGGAAAATTGAGTATTATTATTTATGAATAGAGTAGGCTGATAGGTGGTCGATGAATTAAGTCTTCCTTCCAATGTTCTATTAAAAAATTATTTGCTTACAATAGTTTTATTTTTAAGAATTTCAACGAGCGTTGGGATGCCGCTTTTGGCCAAAGTGACTAACATTTTCTATAAGATGTCCTAATGCGGAAGGCAGCATTGGAAGATGATTAAATGAAATTGACTCATCATTATTTACGATTTCACGTTTATTATCATCTCGATTGATGAATTGTATGATTGCGGGTTCAGATTTGAACAATAAGAGTGGATTCATTGCAATCGATGAACCCCCAAGCATTGGACTATTTCTCGGCATTGATACATTTTTTGTCGATAGAGAATAGCTGAAAAAACGCTTTAAAACGATTTAAATTTAAGAAAATGCCTTTTATCAGAGTATGACGTTTTCAGTGTTGTGTGAACAGAAAAAATGCCATCCAATTTTTGGACACAAATTCCAATGCCTATACCATGCATTTGCTGACCAATTGATTCACATTCACGAGTTACTATATTTTGCTCGCCAGGCTTATTTTTTACCTACATATATAAATTATTGAAATTAAATTTTTAAATAAATATACATTTTTCGTTATGATTTTGATGACTATTGGTATAATTTAAGCATTATTTATTTTTAAATATTATTCTCAATTTTTATAAATTTAAAATTACAATTTTTTTGAAAAATTTCTATTTCAGCGCAAATTAATTATCTAAACCAATTAAAAAATGACTTTATTATTTTTATTATCGAACAAAATAATTGAATGATAAAATATGCATAATTTCTTTTTTAATAAATGATCTAATATTTTATAATACTTAACGGCAAATATAGTATAAAAAAATCAAATTTTAAAAAAGATGAAATTCTCACATAAAATTGCGGCTTTACCATCCCTGTTTGAAATCGGCTTTCCCAACAAATAAAAAGCATTACAGTATTGTTACTAAAAATTGAAAAAAAAAGATTAAGTTTTAATTTTTTTTTTGGAATAAATATTTAAAAAGAATATTTATTTTAACTTTAAAAGCATTTAATTTTAAGCTTCTTCAAATTTGAATAATTGCATTAAAATATGTAATTGCAAACCTTGTGCACACATTCTCAGGACCATTCCATTTGTCTGGTTGCATGCAATATTTTTGGCGTGCTTCTTGCACCTTTTTTAATAAAATTCTTGTTGTACAAGGTGGATTCTGTTTATTGCATTCTTCCGCGATCGATTTAAACAATTTTGAATTGCAAGCAATATTGCTCGCTTCGATTGGACCAAAATCCAAAAAGAACAATGGATGATCAGCACCGGCACTATTGACAAAAAGGGATGCAGCCACGTCTTCATCAGCTTCATCGGCTTCGCTACTGAATAACTCGACGATTGTTTTTTTATTCATTTCCAATTTCATAAAGTCCATTCGATTAAACCTGTTAAATTTTACAGAGTGAAAATTTTAAAATTAATATTTTAAAATTTAATGTATTGTAAAAAAATCAGTTTTATATAAAACTGGTAATAATTTTAATAAAATGTTGTAAATCCTATACATATATATAATTATAGAAGATTATGTTAGTTTCGTTTCTTTATTTGTATATCATGCGGTTTTGTTATGCAAATGATGATGGATTGAGCCTAAACATTGATGCTCACCGCTCATGTTTTAATTATGTATGTGCTGATTAAAATAAGCGGCTTACTACAGTATAGCAGAGGGTCATACTATATACCATTCGACTCCTCTCGACGAGCTGAGTTCATTACTAACAAAATTATGTCCCGGTCTTTACTGGTTGAAAAGTTATGACTTCATGAAAATTGTAAGAAGTGTCTCCCCTATTGGTCAAAACTCGAAAACTTTTTGACATTTTTGGCCAAATTATAGTTCAATCAACGCGGCTCGATGAGCAGAGTCCGAATCTCTGTATGGTTTCGTATACAACCCAAAATTAAAAAAGCTATAGCCATTTTTGTCTCGCTGGAATGTGTAAATAATCTAAATATCGACCATTTTACTGCTTTTTATCTTATTAATAAATGATAATCTGTAAATTTTTTATTGTAAATTTATTAAAATTACCAATCTGGAGATGGTGCCAATGCTGAAGAATACTGCACCCGAAAAGGTGAATGAAATTGGTAAAACAACGAAACGAAGAAAATTAGCAAAATTTGATGGAAATGTCGATACATTTTATTTATTTGGGCTTGTGGAAAAAATGTAAATTGAATAAATAATTTTTACTTTACTTTTTCAACGAATTAATGGAAAATTTAATGGGAATGGTTTTTTAGGTAAAGGCAAATACTTCTATTTTAGAGTGATTCATTAAAAAAAATTTTATGTTTATGGCCATGGCCACGTAATCCATAATCATATCTTTTTAGTTGAAAAAAATATAAATTATTAAATTAATTGTATAAATTAAGAATCCAATCGCCAATCCATTGATTTAATTAAAATTGTGATTTTGACCATTTTCGGCCTTAACTTTGGAAATATCCGATATTGGCTAACGCATTTGCCATTATTTTATAGCCAATATATATGATGTTCTATAAAATGCTTTAGAAATAGATCCAGCAGATTTATAACCAATAAAGTTTACTATATCATTTTCATATTTAATTGTCTCGTAATATCATGTTTTATATATTTTTCATAAAACAATAGCATAAACTTGGTGATTTTCCGCCTTCAATCGGTCCAATTTCTTCTAACAACGTTGCATTATGTTCCTTCAATTCGGTGTTTCGCTTCGTCAATTCAGCATTTTGCCCTTCAAATTTGTCCAATTTTTCCTCTAAAGCATTTATTTCATTGAAAAATTTCGAATTTCCATTAGATAAATTTTAACCCATGAGAAAACTGAAATTAACTAACAAATTAATCATATTTGCTTGGGTAAAAGTGAAAATTGTCTGAAGCTAAATTAGCCCGAACAAAAAATATTCATATATAGCCGTTGGCCATTCCTAACATTTAAAATAAACTTCAATTATTAATTCAGCTTATTAAAAGTAAATGTGAACTGACTCAAATATTGCTCAAAGATAATTACCGAATGTCGAGTTTTGGTCAGCATCAGTACTCGATAATGAAGGAATGTAAATAATTTACTTTTTCTTCATTAATCAAAAATGAAAATGGACAATTCATTCCTCTTCATCAACATTATCTTCTTAAATAATATATTCAAAAATTTATTTGAATGGAACAATTTTCCCAAAACAAAGACATTCTAAATTCCCAATTCCCATTAGCCCTTCATTGTGAGGTTATATTTGTTGTTGTTGACTTGTTTTCTATTAAATTATCTTAAAATTATAATTCATTAAAAAATGCTCACAAATTGTTTCTCACTTTTAGAATTTTCAAGAATAAATCATCAAAAAAAAATTAATTTAATTATGGGAAATTGTTTTGTCATATTAAAACATCGTCGGCATTCCCGTCCTTTGCCTCCTGAACTGATTTATGAAGTGTTCTCATTTCTTCCATTGGGCCATTCAATGAACATTTTGGTGAATGTGTCAAATGTCCAAACTCTTCACATTAATGGACCAAAAGTGAAGGGTCGATTATGCCAATATAAAATGGTAAGAAAATATTTTTAAAATTAATTTAAATATTTTAAATTTTAAGGCAATTAGAAACAAAAAATGGAATATAAATGATTGCGGACCAAATATGAAAATTTTCGATGAGGGACTCTCCGTGACTCATATTTCCGCACCAAGTTAATAATTTAAAAAAATTTAAAAAAAGCATAATAATTGAATTGTTATAATTTTAATAGGGAACCTATGCAGATTTTAGCCAAATTGTTATGGCTTTTATTTAACTATTTTTATAGCCACAAAATAATTTCAAAAAATTATAATGAGCAATAATGTATAAGCAAATTATAGGCAATATTACAATAATTAACCATAAAAGTAATTTAAATATAATTGTTCGTATTTTTGAAATTAATTTTCATTATAAATATTTCATATATTATTTTTATTATTATTAATAAAATTATTTTATTTAGCATATTGGCATTGGCAATGTGCTCGCACTGAAATTTCAATTCATCTTTTAGAATGTTGTTTCCTGAAAAAATACATTGTAGCCTATTTTGAGGTGGAAATTCTTCATACGAGGTTTCTGGATAATTTATTCAAATAGAAAATACATAAAATAATGAAAATTAAGAAAAATGATGTCACTTTCATTAAATATTCAAAAAATTCCAAAATAATTAAATAAATAATTATTTAATAAAATTTAATAGTCATATAAAATGTATATATTTTTCTAAATTTTATTGAAAATACAGTCATTATCCTGAAACTATTGGCATTGGATTTTTTATAAAACAATTTCCCTTGAAACATACATGGAAGGAAGAAGAATGTGGCAAAAATGCGATTGAATTTTATTATAAAGATGGATTTCGTGTTGATAGAATTTGGAAAGATTTTGGTATCGGAAATGATGACCGGCAGGAAGGATTCGAGCACGGAGAAGTGGTTGGCATTGGCATAATTCATTGCCCAGCAAATTCATCAATGGAATGTTTTTTCACACTGAATGGCAAATTATTGAGTAAATTATTTTGGAAAATAATTGCAATTTTGAAAATTAATTCCAATTCAGGAAAGACTGAATTACCACCGAAATTTGCCAAACTCCAACTTTTTCCGACTGTCGATTTAACCTCCGATGGTGAAGTAATCCGGGCAAATTTTGGAAAGGAAGAATTTTGATTTAAAGAATTCAAGGAACTACTTCAATAAATAAGGAAATTATTGGAATAATCTAAAGAATTAATCATTTATTATTTTATGATTAAATTTGTTAAAATTATGGAACAATTTTTCTAATTAACAAATTCTCTACTCCAAAATTAACTCGACAATATAAATAAAATTTAATGTTTTATCTCTTTTTTTCAAAAGATATAAAAATTTAATCAAAAATATAATTATTTTATTTTCAAATATTAAATTCAATTTATAAAATAAAAAATCATATAAATAAATTAAAATGCAAAATTTTCTTTTTTTTCTATCCAAGAGCAATCCTCCATCAATTTATCGCGTTGGCATGCATATTCATCTTCCTCTTTGTGATAAGAAATAAAATTTTGAATTAGGAATAATAAATAAATAATTCAAAAAAGAGAAGCAATAAAATCGCTCGCATTTTTTCATTATCCATTTCATTTTCAATCCATTCATCGATCTAAATTTTAAAAAGATTAATGCAATTCCTCTTCTTTGCCTTCTTTTTTCTATTTTTTATTGACCAAACAGTGGCAAAAATTGAATTTGCTAAAATTGCCATGACGGAAAAAGACGGCCCCGAGTAAGTGATTACGTAAAATTGCATTTTTAAATTTCGCTAAAACATTTAAATTTGAAATTAAAATTTTTCTGTCGATTTTCCTTTAGCTCCTCTCCACCGTCTGATTGCCAATTAAATTATGAATGTGCTGATATTTCTTGTCCATGCGACAAAAAATGCCATATTTATGGCCAAAATGGGAAGGGATATGGATTTTGTGTGGATGCAGATGGAGTTGCGGGAAAATGAGGAGGAAACTGTGCAACAATTAATAATAGAAAGATCGAATGAAGAAGGGGATGAAGAAAATTTAACAAATGGAGAAAATAACTAATTATTTTGGATATATTTAAATAAAATTTTTGTTATTGTCGTTCAAATTGATCCTCTCGCCATTTTATTCACACTTATATTGTTTTGAGAAGCGTGAAGCAATTTACCCTTTTTTCCAGTCACTTTCTAATTGGTTTATGTATATTATAAAAAATAGATTTTAATTGATAATATATGGAATGGATTCGGAAACGGATGCAAATAATATTCAATTACGTGCAAAAATATGATTATTAGCTTACCTTTAAACTTAACTTCAATTATTCATTTCATTTTAAACAATCAAAATAACAAAAAAAATCATTCCTATAATAAAATAATTTTCTTCCGATACTCCAAATTCTTTTATTGAATCATGAGTTATTTTCAATGTAAATTTAATTTAAAGATTATCATTGTAAATCAGATTTATTCCAGATTAATATAATAATGGATTAAACATTAAATAATGTATGATTAATGAAAATATTCAAATTGAGTGTGTTCTTCCGAAAAAAATAAATTATTATTCGATAGAGAAGAATGAAATTTCATTTATCGGGTGAATACTTTGCTGGGAAATTCAAATAAATTAAAAATGCATTTCATAATGAATTTTAAAAGCCAATATTGAAAAAAAGATTATAATCAAAGTTTGTTTTATGTTTGCTAATTATTGTGAAATTGGTTTATTTATCCAGACATTCAAGTTTTTTTTTTATTATTTATTTAAATATTAAGCTTAGATTTATAAATATGTTAAAAATGAATTCCCAGCAAAGATATACCCTGGAGAAAAATCCATTTAAAAAAGTTAAAAAATGCTAAAAATGATAAAAAGAAACATTTGAGTAAGCAAATTTGCCGTTTAAAATCTGCTGCAGTTCATGCCATATTCCAATTCAAATCCAATGTCATCTGTGATCTCATCAATTAATTGTCCCATTGACTGAAGCACTTTTCCTCGCGGCCACCAATACAAACTGTGGTACTAAAAAAATTCTTAGTGAGAATAATAGCTTGTGATGATCGAATATTATTTTTAATCATATATTTATAACATTATTTAATTTTTAATTTAAAAAATTCACCATCCTTTATTGCTCTCGACTTGGTTTATCACCGCATCCTGCGTTTGCTTTTTAAGACGAGAAAGTATTTGGAGATTATCGCGAAATTTCCCACAAAAAACAGCTGAATTAATCGATGCCAATATTGTATCCTTTATAAATAATAAAAAAGTTATTTTAATTAAATATAGAATATATTAGAGATCTTCAAATCAAACGGAATTAAATTCACAAAAATAATAATTTTATAATATTTTTTATTAGAGAATAATTTGCTTAATTATTCATTTCAAGATATAATAAATTATTATTATAATGCTTTCGCCATTATTAACATCTTACCTTGAATTTTTGAAGGTCTAGATTCTCGGCCACTTTAAGCATTTCCAATTTCGGGAAATGTTTGTCATATGTAAATTGGGAAGCCAAATAATTTTCACAACAATCCTGAATCATTGGCATAAAATATTTGACGCTGAATGTGAGGATTTTGACTGCCATTATGTCTAGAAATTATGAAATTTGAATTTAATTTGAATTTTTATTTTAATTATTATTCTCAAGCAATTTTTTAATTTTTTGTATTGTTAAATAAAGTTTTTAAATTCCAATTATCTTAAAAATTAAAATGTTAATTATTGTTGAATTTTTAATAGGATGATTTATATTCTATAAAATCATGAATTTACCCAAAAGCATTTTGCAAAAATCAGCATTTTTGAGGCTATAATAGGTCGTTAAATCTCTAATAAGCTAACCATCTATAAACCTAATCATTAACCTATTTTTATAAACATAATAAACTTTAGTACAATATATATGGTCAAATTTTATAACCTCTAAAATGCCTAATTTTCGCTTTTTTTTATTGTTTATGACTTATGATAAATCAAAGGCAAATTATTAAAAAAATTTTTTAACTGACATTTCAAATTTTTGTCAGAGCCAAAAAGCATATCTTCGAATTGTTCTTTGCTCATCATAATCAGCCATCCTCCCAGCATTATTGTGTAAATCATTTTTTTGAATGCGAGATAATAAAAATAGTTTTCTTCATTGATTGTGAATTGTTGTTTGATAGCTTCGACCCATTATCCATAGAATAAACTGTGAAAGTAGCTGGAATTTGTGGCCAACATCTATTAAACAAGAATATCATTTTTTTAAAATTATTTTTAGAATTTTAGCTCACAGATTTATTTACTCCAATCACATCACTTTTCTGTTCATATTCTCCATTCACTTGCTGTTCGCGCCAAGTAATTTCCAAATTCGTGTCCAATTCCATTATACTATAAATTTTTATGGGAATATTAATATTTAATTTTGTCAATGCCAATAGAACATAAAAATTTTAAAAAAATATTAAAATTGCCAAAATTTTTATAGCCATTTAGAATTTTATTTCAGACTTTAAAACTTTTTATTCGATCCAAAAATCTAGTAAGAAGCATCAAATATTGTTTCTGTTTTTAGCAGCAATAAATTTAGTTAATTTAATATCATTTATTAAGTTTGTGTAAATCATTAAAAATTAAATTATATTCGATGAAACTTGATAAATTAAAATAAAAAAGCAAAGATTTTTAAATTTTAATGAAATGATCTAGGATATATCCATCGACCATTACAATTATTTTGGCCTTTTATGTATTTTTTTGGCAATTTCAATACTCATTTAACAATTTTTCGTAAAATTATTTCTATTCTTCTTAAGGTCAATTTAGATATATTATAGGGATTGTGCTGTAGAAATACCTGGGCAAACCTCGAAGCACTTTGATATCAATTTCGACACTTGGATCATTTCCATTATTCGCATAATAACAGAATTCGCGTTCAAATTTTAGATTTTGATTTCCATTGAAAAAGAAATTGGTGCATTTGTCGTTAAGTGTATTTCGGATTTCGGTTGCTCCATCCTTTTGCAACTCCGTAGATTGTAATGTTAATTTCAGCATGAGCTAGCCAAAATTTGTCTCTAGTAGAATTTTTGCAGTGAATCAGTAATTCCAATTTGAGTTTTCCATCCTCAAGATGAGTTTTCAATTCTCGAATTTCCCTAAAATAAAGATTTATTTTGATATTCCTCATTTTTATTTATTTATTTATTATCAAAATTTTGCATACGAATTATAAGAATTTGACAGCTTAAATTTTTAAAAAGACTATTTTAAAATGATCAATTATTGCTTTAAGCAAATTTTATAATTTAATTTTAAATTGAAAAAATCTTAAAATTAAAAAAATCATTTTTGACCAATAATTTTTATTAATAAAATCAAACCATTCAAATCCTCCAATAATTTGTTTTCCATTTGCAATAAAAATGGGATTCTCCGGAACACTCTTGTCGAATACAAGTGAAATTCTTCCAGATTGTTTATTTTCGATTTCCATTGTGAGAATTATAAAATATTTGCGAAATTTTAATTCCAAATCTAAATGATGTAAGGAAAATAATATGGCATATTTACTTGGCAATTTCGCGAATAATTTCTTCTATATTACATCAAATTCATGTCCCGACAAATTATTTTACACGCGAGAATCAAAATTTATTTAAGTACTTGAAATTTTATATGATAAATTAATTTTTCAGGTGGATATTAGCATTAAGTTTGTGAAAGTAGGCTTTTATATTTATGATTTCCTGGATATGAAAGAGAAAATTAGAAATAATTTTATATGGATGAAAGCCTTGTTGACTATTAGGTCGGAAAATGGTTAAAAAAAGGAAATTGGGAAAACTTTTTTATTTTAGCCATTGGATTAGCCTATATTCAACAATTAATAAATATTTACCTTCGGGGGATGATGAAATAGAGTAATTTTAAAATTTTTTATGCGCGGAAAATTGAGGATGGCAAAAGAAAAATATTGAAGATGAGATGAAAAAAGAACGCGGTCGCCAAACCCCTTCATCTAGGCCAGATTTTTTTAGGCCAACTTTTGACAATAAATGATGGAGAAGAGAAAAAATGACCATCCCAAAAGCTATATAGAGAATGGAGATGGAGGTTCGTTTTCATTTTGGGTTGGGGCAATCAGAAGAATGAGAAGGGAAGGGAAATGAGCAATGGAATGGAAGAATTTTTGGCCAAATCGATAGTGAATTGACCCAATTGGTTTTGCATTGTCAAATTGTACATTAGAAAGCATCAAAAATTGGGAATTTAGGAAAAATTTGTCATTTGATTGGTAGAAAAATCTACATCCAAATTGAGAAGGGGCATATGCAATGCATGAGATGAGGATGACGTTGTTTCCGAAGGGTCAGTTTCGTCTCACTCAGCCATTTCTAAAATTCAAAAAATAAGCTCGAATCGGAATGCCCAATCCCCAATTTTTAGTCAACATTCAATAATAAGAAGCAATGATACTGATAATGACTAATGAGTTGGAATGGCAAAATAATGCAATATGAAATATGTTTATTTGTCCATCAATCAAAAAAAAAGCACAAAGTTCATCCGCCACTCTATAATCTGCATTAAGATTTTAGCTGGAGGCAATTTTCCCAAAGCCAATTCCATTCATAATTCGTCATTCATTTCCTTCATAATGTTGGCATTGTGGAAATGAATTATGGTTATGGGTAGACTATTAACCAATATGCCGTTGTGAATGTGGAGTAGATGGAGGCCTATATAAAAGAAATGCGAAATTAATCCTAATTTGATTTCCCAATTAAATTGTTGCATTGCCATCTTAAAAAACAGACCAAATTCAAGAAAAAGTAATCTATGAATTTGCAATAAATCTTTCTTAATGTTGGCATTTTTATGTGTTCACTGTTCACCTTATTTAAATTCAATCAAATTTGTAAAAAAATACTCGATCTTAATTTTTGTATCAAAAAATAAAATTTAAACATTTAGAGTGAATTTAAAAAATTATTTTTTTTTCAAATTTTCTTCCTCCAAAACTCCAAAAAATGAATCCAAAAAGAATGCCATTCGAATTATTGAATGAATTGTTCGGCTCTTTGCCATTAAAGAATGTTTTTGGACTTTTGGCCAAAATGCCAAATGTCCTTTTGGCAAGAAATGCTCAAAAAATGTTGGAAAGTATTAAAATTGTAAAAAATTCTTTAAACTTATAAAATAATGAATTTTTCAGACAATGAAAATGAATAAAATGAATGTAGAAGATTGTGGACCAAAATTGGAAATTTCCGACGATGGACTCATCGTTATTCGTTCAGCAGATTTGGGTAAAAATTTATTTAAAAAAATTAGAATAAAAATTAAAAATTTTATAATGTTAAAGGATACAATTCGGTTCGAGCTGTCTTACCAATTCCAGCATTCAATTTGATGAACATCAATAAATCGATAATTACATTCTATTTTGAAGTGCAAATTCTCAATAAATCAAATCGGTAAATTATTTGCGATTTTGCCATTAAAATTTTTTAAATGCCAATAAAAATGCTTTTTCGCCACTAAAAGAATTTTTTGACATAATAAATCAGAAACTGGGTTTAGACCTAATAAAAATAATACCATTTGTAAATCTCATCGAGACGAATCGATTGGTATATAATTTATCATAGTTTGACTCAAAATTAATGTTTTAAACCAAAAAATTGGAAAAATGGTTTACACGGTTTAATAACCTTTAATTTTGATCAAACTCTGAAGCCTGAAAATTTATTTGCCATTCGATGTTCGCACGATGAGATCTACCAAATTGTATAAGTTTTATAGGGTCTAAAAAAGTTTTCTGATATTAGAGATGTTTTAGTGGCTAAAAAGGCATTTTTAGTGCATTAAAATAAATTTTAATGGCAAAAATAGTAACCATAAATTTTTTGCTTAAATAAATAAATTCTGACAAAGATTATTTTTACAATATTCGATAGAAATTATAGCATCATTGAATTGACCTATATCTAATAATCGCTTAATAAATAGGAGTGATGTTATCGGATTTTGTGACCAACAATTTCCACTTGAATTCAAATGTCTTGGATGGGCGAATAATTCCATTGGAATTTGGCGCAAAGGAGGAATTTATATTGATGATATCTACAGCAAATTCGGAAATGTTAATCCAGCTTTCATCGAAGGCGATTTTATTGGCCTCGGAATAATCAAATTATCCAATTCCAAAATTGAATGTTTTGCCACATGCAATGGCGAATTGCTAGGTAAAATATTGAAAAATTATTTCAAAATTAAATAATGAAAAATTTGTAAAACTAAAAATTACATTTGAAATTCTAAAATAATTCCAAATTCAGGGAAAATTGAATTGCCGCCAAAATTCGCAACAATCAAACTTTTCCCGGCACTCAACTTAGGCAATGTTGGCGATTCAATCAAAGTGAATTTTGGCAAGGACGAATGGACTTTCAAAGAATTCGGACGTGTCCTAGCATAAAATAAGAAGGAAATGACAAGAAAGCAAAAAATAAAGCTCAATCAAGCTCATAATTTCTATGTTTTTAAATATACTTCATTTTGAAAATATTGGTATATAATAAAATACGAAAGATAAATTTATGAGCACTAAAAATTAATACGTTAATTTGTTAATCTTAAGTTTTTTATTATAGTCCATGAACAATTAAAACTTACTAGAAAAAAATCGAATAAATCTCTTGTGCGAATCAAATGACCCGTTTTATAGTCCAAGCAACTGAAACTGGCATAACTTCGTATTTTTTCTGACTTATTCTGCCCATCAGCTAGGCCAAATTGTTCAATCAAGTTGGAGAGAATGTGCGGTGCAATAGAGGTATAATGCTGGATACAATGTTCACAGTCGAGGGTTGGATCCACAAAATTGTGGCATCTAAGGTATTCGGCAATACGCTGCAAGGGACCCATTCGGACTGGATATGGGCTGATTTTGTAGATCTAAAATTTTAAAATTTGGAAAAAAACAAAACTCCAAAAAGATTATTGTTATAATTTGCGATATATGTAGTGGCTATTGTTTTAAGTTTTTAAATTTTAGGAAAAATTTTTTATTTTTTTAAATTTATTCATATTGGTGAAAATCAATGAAGAGAAACAATCTAGGTTAACAATTTCCAGTTTTTTCCCTTAATTCCATTATTCATATATTAAATATTGAGCATGAATAATTTAATAATTTTAATTTCCACCATACAGTAAATACTCTTTTAAAACCCATGGGAATTATTTTTCTATCTCTCCAAAGTGTTGTTAATTATTGGAGAGGGAGAATTAAAAAGTATATATGGTATTTTAGAAAATATCCGCTTAAATACCTTGATCATATGGTCGAGTTCATAGTGAATTCCGCCTTGTTCCTGATGAGCACATACTTCCAATTTCAACACATTTTTAGCCTTCTCTCCCGTCGGTGAAATATTCAGCCAACCAATGCGGAGAAAATAATTGAACAAACTTTGTTCAATTGAAAAGATTTGAAGGCCACACTTGCACAAACCATCATATGGAAATTCTTCAAAAAATGATAAATCTTCGTTATCCAATTTGCGCAGCCACTAGTATAAGCAAAATTGAGAATATGAATTTAGAAAATATAAAAAAATTTTATTGTATTTAAATTTTTTTTATTTAAAAATAATTTATCAATTAAAAAATGGATTGTATTTGTACCTGATCTCCAATTTTGTCCTCTTCCTTAAATTCCAATTTTTTAAGATGTTCTAGAAGCAAATTTTTGCTGTCGTTTGGATTAAGTTTGGGCATGCCAGCGGGTCTTTATAAGGAAAAATTGTTCAATTTCTAAATAATTTTTAAAAAAAATAACACCTAATTTCCAGTGGTTTGTCACCGAAAGTTACAACCAAATTCGACAAATTTTGACAAATTTGACTGACATCCATATAATATTTGTTTGCGTCTTGGTCGAATTTAAGAAAATTAGATGGCAATTTTCCTTTAGTCTTCTTTGTTCTTTCGTTCGTAAATTCTCGTCTATCTAAAATATTCATTTAAAAAATATAAAAAAGGTAAAATAATAATGTACATTTAGGATTAAATCCGACTTCAAGGAAATGATGCCATTTATGGAAATCGCAAAGAGAGCGCCCTCGAATTACTGAAAATTTTGTTAATAAATATTGTATTTAAAATTTTTTGATATCAGAAAAAAGTAATTTTGGTATTGTTGTTATTTTAAGCTTAATTGTTTCGAATTTTTTCCTAAATCAATTCTATTATTCCTGAAAAATATGTTGAATGGAAAAACTTTTTATATTTTGTTTGTAAATATTTGTTTTAGAAAAGATAGAAATAGATACAAAGTGCGTAAATTTTTGATTTAAATAATAAATTCCAGCAAAATTCTCACTGACTAGAATAAATTTTGCAATTAAATAAATAATTTTAAATACGAAACTGACTTTTATCCATTCCATTTTCTTTAATGAGCTTCTGGCATTTTTCCTCTGTGCTGCATTTTTCACCAATTATTTTATCGTCGCGTAATTTTTTGAATGTTTGATAGCAGTTTTTACAAGCGAATTTATTCTCGCCATCAACCACCTCTCTCTGTGTAACATTTTCTGTTGAATTGCAAGAAATGCATTTTTCTGTTGTGTTTGTAACTGCTTAAATTTATAAAATTTTTGTCATTGTTAAGAATTTATTATTATAAATTTTTGATTGAGCACAATTATGAACCATAGTCCAAAGTCCATATCTGATCAGAAAAGTGATGGCTAAATTTAAAGCTTTACCATGAGAATTCATATAGGAAACTGCAAAGCGTATTTTATATGAAAATTTATTTGTCCAATAAACGCAAATCGATTAATGTATCAAATTTTATAATTAATTCAACACCGAAAAATTGTTTGCCATTTTAATTATCTCTAATCTTTTATTTTAAAAACTATGATCTTAATAAGTTTTAGAAAATTCTCCAATAGATTTAACGATGGTCGAACTGCGTCGGATCATATATAATTTTACCAAATTAAAATATCTTATGTAAATAAATTTTTAGGTACTTTCCTATTATTGGGGGGGAAAAACCATTATCGGGGGGGACTGGTCATTATTGGGGGGGAATTGATATTATCAGGGGGGAATGGTCAATATCGGGGGGGAATTGATATTATCGGGGGGGACAAGATCTATAATATATATAGGATGATTAGGAAGATGATGATGAAGATGATGATGGTGAAGATGATGATGAAGATGATGATGAAGATGATGAAGATGAAGATGATGAAGATGATGATGAAGATGATGATGAAGATGATGAAGATGAAGATGATGAAGATGATGAAGATGAAGATGATGAAGATGATGAAGATGAAGATGATGAAGATGAAGATGATGAAGATGATGAAGATGATGAAGATGATGAAGATGATGAAGATGATGACGAAGATGATGATGAAGATGATGAAGATGAAGATGATGAAGATGAAGATGATGACGAAGATGATGAAGATGAAGATGATGAAGATGATGTGATGAAGATGATGAAGATGAAGATGATGAAGATGATGAAGATGATGAAGATGATGAAGATGATGAAGATGATGTGATGAAGATGTGATGAAGATGAAGATGATGACGAAGATGAAGATGATGACGAAGATGATGAAGATGAAGATGATGATGAAGATAATCCTATATATATATATTATAGATCTTTTACTTGTCCCCCCCAATAATATCAATTCCCCCCCCCCCCCCCCCCCCCGATAATGACCCGTCCCCCCCGATATTGACCTTCCCCCCCAATAATGTCATTTCCCCCCCGATAATGGTTTTTCCCCCCCAATAATAGGAAAGTACCAATTTTTATTTGTTTGTGATATTGTCATGGTAAAATTTGATAATATTTTAGAGAGATAAATTGAAATTCATATGTGTGCTCGTTAAACGAAATACTCTTTAATTTTTTAGAAAATCTATATTTTGTAAGACTTGCCTGCTGAATGTTGACTGTTGCTGCTTCCTGCTGCTGAATTACTTTCCGCCCAATCTTTCCACTCCATAATAGGTAAATATGCTAAAAAAAGGAAAATAGATAAAATAAATATTTACATGGACATAAATATAGTAAGGGAAAAACAAAAGAAACCAACTTAAAAATTAGCTCAAATATATTAGGGAAAAACGAAAAACTTTGAACGGTTGTGCGAACTCAATGCCATAAGTTCTTTATATATTTCGACAAAAATATGCTTACAATTTAAGCATTTTCGATAATAAATCAGGATATGACCATGTTGTCCTTTTTGAGAGATATTAAAATTCATTATAGAAATGGAAATTATTAAATATATTATAATTTGAAATCTCCAATTTTATGATAAATGTTATTTATGGATATTGGATATATCGAATTAAATGTTTTTCCTAACCAATGGAGGAAAATAATTATTTTTGGTAAAAATAAAATTAATTGTTCATTTATTTTCTAACTTTATCTCGATTTTTGTGCAGAGGCCCATATTTTAAGAACCGTTTAGAATCAAACCTATTATAAAACGAATTATACTTTTTAAAGAGAGTATTTTTGTTATATTTATAATGATTTTGATCAAATATATTTGATCTAAAATTTATGGCCAAAAAATTTCGATATTGGCCTATTCTTTTCCCCAATTTTTGGGGCCAGGGCTGTTGCCCTAATTATCTGACGCGCAGCTATCGATCGAAGAAAGACTCTGCTGCTAGAAGAACATTCAACCACTCTCTCTCCATTACAAATAATAGAATGGCTATGGCCACTGAAGATGATGAGGCGTGATGAGGCCATAACGATGAATACGCTTTATATTTTCTCTGTTGCTGCTTTAATGGATGGATAGACAAGGCAATTGGCAACCGAGCGAACAACAAAGGAGAATTATTGGCTTTTGGAGGAAATGAAAGGAATTAGGAATGGCGTGAAGTCGTGAAGTTCCCGAACTTCAACCGGCGTCATTGAATGGCCTTAAGGCTCTGATGAGAAGGGGAAATGGGAAATGGGAATGAATATTGACAGCTTTATTAATGGGTAATGCAAGAGGCAGCCGACAAACTGTGGAGTGTGGAACGTGGAGCAGTGGAAAGGAAAGGAGGGAGTTGAAAAGTGGGATGAAGTTCCCGAACTTCAGTCTTTAGCTCCTAGGTTTGGGAAATGTTGAGCGAAAGCATATCATTCTTCCATGTCTCATTTTTCCGAAGAATAGGCCAAATTTTAATTCGCAATCATGTGAATTGGGTAATATGGCCGTATAAGCAAATCTTTCTCTACAATTTAAATTAATTATTGTTAACATACGGCTTTATTTTTTCACTTCTAAACAAATTTAACAAATTATAAAAAATTAATGACCGTATTGAATATAAAACGCATTTTTCAATCCCCTTTTAATTTTCCTAGATAAATAATATCTTCTAATCCTATTTTTATTTCTTCCACTAATATATCATTTGTCAACATTGTCAATTCTTTACCATATTTTTTAACACTAAAATTATACAAAATTTGAGGCCTTTGCTGATATTTCTGGTGTGCAATATGAAAGCTTACGAAAAGTTGATCAACTTTTAATAAAAGGAAACGGGTGAAATGCATTGAGGGAAAAATAATTTCATCAATCTCCAAATTCCAAAGGTGCACTAAAATGAAAGTTGACCAACTTCTTCCATTCTATATCAAACCCACAAAACAAGATTTTTATTGCTGATATTTTCTTCTGCTTCAATTCATTCATTTCTTGCATATGGTTGAAAAAATTCTATTTTTATTTTAATTGTTGTTTAATAAGAACATTCCATTTGATCAACTTAATTAAATTATATTAATATTTATAAATTAAATTTGATCACTGTTGATAAATATTTTTCATATATTTCCATTTTAGATTTAATTTTTACTTTTTGAGAATGTCCAACGAATCATCAAACATTGGTACATCATCCAAAATTGCATCGAATTTGTGCCATGTCTCTGAATCAGTCGTTAATAATAATATTCCGGTAGACTTTTTTTAAAAGCAACAAAATTAGAATTATATAACTACCCTTATATATTTTAGTTTTAATTAATTAAAAAATTTTATTAGATTGTAATATTACTGTATTTTTGTTTTTATTTAATTTGAATTATTGTTATTTTGTCTATATTTTTTAAAAATTTTATTTTTATGAAATTTATATCAAAAATATGACTAAAATAATTTAAATTGAGTGCAATACATGCTGAAGAATTATTCTTTTCTAATCAAATTGGAAATAATTTGTATATTTAATAATAAGCTTCAAAAATAAATAATGTTTAAAAATAATAATAATAAATTTCCCTCAATTATTAATTCGAGTTCACAATGCAAAAGAGATCTAAATAAATAAAATTGAAAAAATTCCCACTTTTAAATTAACAGATATTTTGGCCATTAACTCATCAACAAATGCCCATCATCAATTCCGGCATTTCTTATCGTGCCTACGGTCAAGTTGCTTCGCAAACTGAAGGACTAATCCTTGCGGCAAAAATTACTGAGAATGAAAATTGCCCTATCATTGATTATGGGCGCAAAATGTGTTCCGAAACTAATGGTGGACAACAAAATTGTTCTGCTGCAAATATGCTACAAGGAAATGATGAAATTGATGTTGGGAAAAACAAAATAATTTGGCTGAATTTCATCGGGAATGTTAGTTTTTTTAAATTAATTATATTTTTTTTTTATTTGAATCCAGCATATTCATCATGAATTCCGCACATTTTATTGCCGTCCACTTCGACGCCCAATGGAAAGTTTTGCCAACAGGATTGGAATCAATGTAATATTCTTATATTCCTTAAAATAATTTAATATGATTATCATTTAGAATTTTATATTAATCCTATATATCGTATATTTTGGTATAAGTAAAAATGATTTGACCAATATTTTATTTTTTTATTGGGTATAATATTGAAATGAAAGCAGATTATAAGTGATATCAAGAATAATTGAATCAAAATTTAATAAGCAAATTATTCAGTGTTTTTCAATAATTTTTCCCCAGTTACAATCATTCCAGCAGATCAAAAGTTATCAAATTAATTCCTTCTGGGTAAAATTAAAAGGAAAAAATTAAAACTCATTATATGTATATTATTATTATTTTTTTGCAAAAATATTTCTGAGCTCAACTTTGTTCAACTACTGCGGGAATCTTAGGACAATCCCAAAAATTGCACACAAAAATTATCATCATGTGATTATATTATAAATATTTATTTTCAGTTCGCTCGTGTTCAATTTATTTTTGACGGCCATTGTCTTCATCCTGATCAAACGCCTGAAGATTATCTTTTAAATGAAGGAGATTCAATTGATGTGGTTGAAATTCAATTTGGAGGATGAAATCTCATA
The DNA here is from genome assembly GCA_030063045.1 of Pratylenchus scribneri. Classification (NCBI taxonomy): domain Eukaryota; kingdom Metazoa; phylum Nematoda; class Chromadorea; order Rhabditida; family Pratylenchidae; genus Pratylenchus; species Pratylenchus scribneri. The sequence continues at coordinate 79,535 of JAQSEB010000262.1, forward strand.
TTTGATTTAATCAAATTTTACCATGATCGATCTTGTTATAAATTTAATCCTGAATGAATATGTACATTCTTGTTCCAAAAAAAAAAAACGATTTTTCCAATTCCCCAATTGAATATTTTACAACTTTTCTAGTACATTTTTTCTGTTATCAGAATTTAATTAAGAATATGCCAGATAAGGATTCTCAGTAAAAATATTTGCAAGATTAGCGCAAAATGATGGATACAAATTAATTTTTGTCATGAAAAATCTGGCTTATTAGATGTTCGACTTCTATGAATTCTGATGGTATCCTTCATAAAGATAATTCGCCCATTCTTCATTAACTGGCAATTCCTTGACAATTTCCAAAAAACTTTAAAAAAAATAAAAATATATTATTCATATAAGATTAAAAAATTTTACCGAAAAACATATTGAAAGTCTTTTTCGTAATCATTCCATTCCAGTGAATCCCTGTCTTCATAAAATATAGCATTGCATATACTAAAAATAATAAATTCAAATAGTTTTTAATTAAATTTAATTTTATACAGGTTGGCCATTGTTCTGCCATGCGAAAATTCCGATGCCTTATCCTTATCTTCTTTCTCAATTTTTTTCATTATGAGATGGCAAAGTTTGAAATCCAAATAAAGTCTTTTCATAAACTCGTCTGGAACTATCTCTTTGTTCCCAATTGTTTCTTCGAGTGCTTTTATGTAGTTCAATATGGCCAATTTGCAGGCCTAGAAATATTTTGTTTTATTTTTTTAATTATAAAAAACTTCGTTTAATTTGTCTCCAGCCTCTCGAACTTCCCACCATCCGTCAAGAAAATCATCATTTTTCCATTGTTGAATAAATTTTTTCACATCATCCACCAAATTATCAATTGCATGATTTTTTTGTGAAATGGCTACCTAAATTATAGCATAAAATTATTTACTATTTTCTTTTTTTGTCTCGAAAATGTATTTTAAGAAGTCAGAAATTTTGACTGAGATGAGAGTTGGCTTATTCGATTAGATATTGGCGATATAGTTTATGAAATTTACGGCGTAAACTTTTAGACCTAAGCAAAAATAATTTAAGCAGTTTAGGTTTAATTTCAACTTTTTAAGTCAAATTCATGAGACTTTGAAATTTCCATACTAAATTGGCCATACCAAATCGAATAGATCAATTTCAACTTTTGATTGAGTTTTCTAGATGCATTTGTCGTGGTTAATATTGAAAAATGAATAATTCGGGAATTATAATGTTTAAATCCAAACCGGTTTTGATTTACTAATATTTGCCTAAACCCTTTTTCAGGTGGGAATTTGAAATTCCATAGACTAAATCGACTATACCAAGTTGAATAAGATTATTCTCGAATCTGTACAAAGGCCAAAGGCTAAAAGCAGAGATTCCGGCACTTGAATAATTCCGGAATTATCCAATTTCCAATATTAACCTTAACAGATTGATTATTCGAATTTCGATAGCCATTTCAACATAGCAATATTTCTCTAATTTAAAAATTAATTAATTTTCAATATTAACCATAGTTTATTTGAAATTTTAGGTTCAATGTTTTTTTAAATTTACATTAATATGCAATTTTAACCTCTTCAATATTTGATGAGTGGATGTTATTTTTAGTTGGATTTTCAGAAAATTTTCGAATCAAAAGAATTCGATCGGTTGCAGCAATTGTTGTTGGAATTGTTGTTGAAATCCGAGAAAAGCCAATTTTGGAGGAATGAACTAGGCAGCTGCTAATAAGGCGAAACATTTTATTGATAAAATTTACGTATTAAAAAATAAGTTTTACTTTAAATGAAATTTAAAATGAAATCTAAAAAAAGAGATCAGAATTAAATAAATTTTCCTTTTTTAAGGAATTTCAGAAATAAATAAAATACTTAAATAAGTTTTAACTTTTAACAAAATCTTTTTTCTGTTGCTTATTAATTAGTTTTATTAATAATGGGAATTTTGCAATATTTTTAAGTTAATAAAAATTTGAATAAATTTTACAAAATGATTAATCCGATAAATTAAATCTTTTTATTCATTTATTTTCCTATTATGACAGTCAAAAAAATCTTGGTTCAATTTTATGAATTCTTTTGGAATCCTTCATAAAGATATTGCGCCCATTCTTCATTAACTGGCAGTTGCTTGACAATTTCAAAAAAACTTAAAAATAAATATATTCATTTAATTTTAAATTATAATAAATTTTACCGAAAAACGATTTGAAATTCATCTTCGTAACAACCCTTCCAATCCGCTGAAACATCTTCATTTTCCAATTCTTCAGTTTCAAATATACTAAAAATAATAAAATCTAATAAATTTTAATTAAATTTCATATTGGTAAGCCGTTATTCTGCCACTCCAAAATTCATATGCCCTATTCTTATATTCTTTTTTAATTTTTTTTTTTCTATGAGATCGCAAATTCTGTCAAATTGTTCGTAGCTCAAAAATTCTTTGCTTTCCGTCATTTCTGGAAGAATCTTCTTGTTCCCAATTGTTTCCTCAAGTGCTTTTATATAGTTCAATATGGCCAAATCAAAGGCATGAAATGCTTTTAAAAAACTTTTTTTCAACAGAATTTAAAAAACTTGTTCTGTTTTATAACGAGCTTCGAGAACTTTATTTATATCGAGAAAATAATCACTTTCCCATTGTGCAATTGATTTTTTTACATCCTCAATCAAATCATCAATTTCATGATTTTTTTGCGAAACGGCTGCCTAAATTTTAGCATAAATTTTTTTATTATTTCCTTTTATTATTTTAAATATGTTTGTCTCTATTCTCACCCTTTTTATTCATATTTTTACGATTATTATTGAAAATAATTAAGTTCGGAATTCGATATTTTGCATATTTCGGAAGTAAAAAATTTTTAGAATAAGATTGGTGTATTCGATTCTACATGGTCGGAATAAATTTATGGCTTAAAGCTCTTTTTAGACTTATAGCTTAGGTAAATAAATTAAAAGCGGTTTAAATTAAAATAACCATTTATTTTTTTACCCAAATTCATAATTGTTTAAAATTGAAAATTCCTAAACTAAATCGACCAAGTAAAATCGAATTTGCCATTTTTTCCATTCACAGTCGAATGAATTTTCTTGATAAGTTATTTTTCAAAAAAGTCTATTTTCAAAAACCTCCTGATGAGATATATATTATCCATTATGAACTAATCAACATTTAGCAAATTCCAGAATTAATCAATTTTCAATATTAGCCGAAAAATAAATATATTTGAAAAGAATGCCTCTAATTTATCGCCGTGATAATTTATCTTCATTAATAATAAAAATAACTCATTAAGAACCGAAACAATTTAATGATTTTGCAATCATATTAAAGCGCAGACTATTAGCTATCTAATAATATTAATATTATTTAGATTAATTCATAATTATTGGAACTATATTCAAAAATCATTAGGAATGGTCTATACAAGGGTACATCCCTACTGCTGGGCGCAGGGCAACTGGGTGCGAGAAAGTTTGGACATCACAATTTTTGAAGTATCAAACCGATTCCAACCATTATATTGTTTTATTGTAGAGCCAAATCTTGGCTATTGAATGGTATATAAATAAAAAGATTAGTTTAGTTTTATTGGAAATATAACTTAGAGAATAAGTCTGGCATCATTTTTCATAAGTTTTTGACATTTTTAGTCATATCTTTTTGAATTTTAAACCGTTTCATATGAATTATATATTATTCGATAGATCTTTTCAAGCTCTTTAATCTGACATTAAAATCATTGGAAATTCTTTAGTGCTATTCATATTATAAAACCTTGCGCCCAATTGGCCTGCGCCCAATACGGATGCTCCCTCTATACAATCAATTGGCGAAATTTTCAAAAAAAATTTTTGGTTATAATTCCATCCATTCGGAAAAAATTGAAATTAATATTGCAATACTCTATAATTAGATATTAAAATCATTAAAATTGGTTCATGTTAATATAAACGGCGACAAGTTGGGCTGATCCCGAGGATCGGTGTATTTTTTATTTCACTTTATTATGTAATTTTAAAACCTCTTCTACTTTTGATGATTGGATTTGATTTTTGGTTGGATTTTCAGAAAATTTTCGAATCAAAAGAATTCGATTAGTTGCAGCAATTGTTGTTGGAATTGTTGTTGAAATCCGAGAAAAGCCAATTTTGGACGAATGAACTAGGCAGCTGCTAATAAGGCGAAACATTTTTAGAATAATATTTAGGTTTTAAAATAGTATTTATTTTTTTCTGGATGAAACGTAAAAAGTAATCAGAATTAAAGAATTTTTAAAATCATCAAAAACATGAATGTTTTGCAGCAGCAAAATATATTATATATTGTATTTGATCATTGTTTATGAATAGCTCAAAACTCAAAAAAGAAGGGGGGTATTGTTTGTCGTTTGTCGATTGTCCTTTCTCATTTACTCAACCCGAATTTCACATTTTTAATCTATCATTGTGATGGTTGATCTCGATCACCCATATACAAAAATATTTATTATTATAAAGCGATGAGCACACATAGAAATTTAGATGCTATTATTAAGCCATTTTGTCCAAAATTATATTGAGAATTTTGACTTTTTTTAAATGGAAAACTATTCGTTCTTTTAATATTTTTCATTTTGTTCAACAAACTCTTTCGGAAATTGCATGAAATAATTTTGGCCAAAATTTATTTTTTTGGACGAATTTAGGCTATTTTAATTTAGGGAAAATGATTCTTTTTTATTTATTTTCCCCAAGAATACAGCCGATTTAGCCCAAACTTATTTATATGAAATTGCTTGAAGCAATGAATAAAAAATTTTTCCTCGAATAGGACTATTGAAAATTAATTCTCTACAGTAATATACGATACATAGATGTTTGTCTTGTCCACCAAATTTTTGAAGAGTTCTACCTACATTGCTGTTAGTTGAAGAATGAACAATGAAGGGATTCATTCCTCGATCTATATTTTCCCATAAGCGAATTTCTTTCTTCTTACATAAATTTACCAAATGCAACATTTTTCTTTCTTAAAAATATTTAAATAAAGACAAAATACAGCAATTATGGTTGTAGGCAATTTGGCATTTGGAGAGTTTTGCTATAGACTAGAACTTTGACCTATGACCTCATTTCGGAGAGAGATTAATAATACACTTCAATTCATTGACCTCTTCTCTACATTCGGGTTGGCTTTTTACCGACCACCCTTTTCATTTATAACTTATAATTAGAATATATATTATATGATAATTGATAAATAAGTAAATGTTATAAATGCGGACACTGGAGAATATTTGAGAAGTTTGTGAATATAATTAAAATCGCAAACACAAACACCATTTATTAGGATATTATTTTTATTTTCTTTTTCCAATCGCGATTTCGTCAATTAAATTTCTTTTTTATATTTATTTTAAAATAATATTTTAATAATTCACTAGATAGAAGTATCAGTGAAATGGAAAACAATTCTAAGAAATTCAAAATAATATTCTGGCCTGATCAGGAATACCGTAAAATTCCACCTGGATTTGAAGGGAAAACAACAGAAATTGTTGAGGTTTAATTTCTTATAAAGTTTTTATTATTTAATAATTTCAGAAAGCACTTGCGGAAAACTATTTGATCAACCAGTTGCAGTTGAAAATTACTAAAGATGGCGAACCACAATATTTGGGAGAAGAAGAGTTTGATGCACGCATTGAATACTCTTTGAAGATTGATGAAATTAAAACGAATGAGCATCTTCTGCATATGATAAATTTCTTCAACATTTTTTTTACAACATCATGTGAAAGTGGCAGAACAACAAACATTCACTTGCGCAATATCACTTTGTTCAAAGGAGTTTTTCGCAGTTGATTTCAAGTTTGTTTAGATTTTGCTACTTTAGTATTTGGCCTGAGAGTTCAGAACACGAATGATACCATTCGGCTCCTCTCGAAGAATTGAAGTCAAATTTGTTACGAAAATTTGGCAACCTAAAATTTTTAATAAAAAACACATTTCCTGAGATAAAATTGAAGTAATTATTGGTAATTGATGTCGAAGAATTCGAAGCTGACATCAATTTTGTCATAACTTACCAATCTTGATAAAATAATGCCAACTTTTCCCAAGAAAATGCAAAGAGGGACAAAAGGGATTTTTGGTTTTATACAATTTTAAAGTCAAATATCCTATCAATCTATCAAATGAGATTTTTATTTTTGTCATAAGTCATAACAAATGACTCGTATATTACTCTCGATATTATCTTTTAAATATAGTACTATTCGATTCATCGCTATAGGTAATATGTATATAGAAAAATTTCTTTGAAAATTAGCCTTGGTCCTCTTGGTATTTTCTTGATATATGTCGGCATTATCTTATCAAGTTGGTAAGCCTTGACAAAATGGATGTTCCAATTACCATTAAGTACTTTAATTTTTACCTAGGAAGTGTATTCTTTTTATTAAAAATTTTAGGTATGTAGATTTTTAAAGATTTTCAAAAATTACGGCTCTGATTCTCCAGTTAATCGAGACAAATCGACTGAGCTATAATTAATATTCTGAAAATTTTTTTCTTTCGCTTTTCGATCCTTAAGAGCCTCTTCACTATTCTCACTTATTAATTTCATTCTATTGCAATTTTTCTAGAAAGTTGCAGCAGAAAATCTTCAAATCTGTACTCAGCTCATCGGTTGAGGAGTCGAATGGTGTTCATATTTCGCGCTCTCAGCTGTCATACCCTTTGTTTATTTCAATTAATAATAATATGAAAATTTTCATTTCAGTTCGGCCCATTCCGAAATCCCAACAGAAAGTTGCACATTTGGCAATTTGATTGATCGTTCAACAAATTATTGTCATCATAAATTAAAAATTGAAAGAGACATTCGTGGAATTTTGAGTAGATATTATGCAAAAAATTTTGATTCTGCGATGATTACAGACTTTGTTCATGACAAACGTGAATTGGTTCTTCGATTTCCATACACCGAAAGACAAAGTTAATTCGATCAAAAAATTGTTTATAATTTAAAAAATTCAGACAAAGGTGAAGCAGGCTTTGTGGATACGGACTATGTTATTTCCTTGACAGTAAGATACAAACAATTTCGACGTATTTTGGCCAATCTGCAATTTGACAACGAAGCGAAGCAATTTAATTTGTTTGTTACTTGGCTAAACCTAAATTTTATTTTAAAATATATTTTAAGGGAGCTCTATTTCCATTTGTCTTCGCCGCCTACAATTCGACGTGTCCGACTTAATGATCCATCAAAGAAAGAACAACGATTTACTACATGGAATTTGATGAATAAATATTTAGAAGCTGAAGTGAATGAATCACCGATATTTCGAATTAAGCTTTGCCAACTGGATAACGACCAATACTGTGAAATTTTAAATCGACTTGCAATGAGCACAGAACAATTTATCGAATTCCGTACATTTACAAAAGAGGATAAGGAATATCCATTTGGCAAATATCAGCAATCTCCTTTGGAAAATGAACAATGCAAACAAATTTGTGGCAATAATTATGAATTGATGTATATAGTCGAGGCATTACTGTCAAAGGGCACTGTTGTTAAAGATTATTTGTTAAAATCGGAATGTGACCGAAATTCATTCATAGAACGAATTGCAACGGATTTTAAAAATGATAAAGCTGTTTGTTATAATTATATTGCATAAAATAATTTTAACAATTTTTAGCTGTGTTTGGAAGTGATGGAACAATTATTGGCTGAAATTGACAAACGACTTGATAGGTTTGATTTCATTTTTTATGGCTATCCTAGAGAATAGGGATCCCAAATAAAAATTTTAAGAATCATTTTTCTTTCTATTTTTGTGTGTAGAACACGAATCTCTCATCCATTTCATCATAACAAGCGATCATTTTCCGGAAAGAAATAAAACGTGACGAACATTTTCCGGAAAGAAATAAAACTTGGCGAACATTTTCCGGAAAGAAATAAAACTTGGCGAACATTTTCCGGAAAGAAATAAAACTTGGCGAACATCATCTTGGTAAGATATTGCCAACATTTACCAAGAAAATACATAGAGGGTGACAAAGGGCATTTGGGGCGAAAAATTTTTCAGGCCCAATATATAGCTTAATCTACGCCATTTGAAGAGCTGAATTTTTTTGGTATCATTTTTAGGTGGAAATAATTCGAAATTTCATTCTCGATAATATTTATAGATTATAACTTGCCTATACTGTATATCTAATAAAAATGGTAACAATAGATTTAGCTCATCAAGCGGCGTTGATTAGGCTATATATTGGGCATAAAAAATTTTTCTTCCAAAATGTTGTCCTCCCCCTTTGCATTTTCTTGGTAAAAGTTGGCAATACTATACCAAGATGGCTTGATATGTAGAAATCGATGCCAGATTCGTGTTCTATGCTCAAAGTTAGCCCTATGACATAATTTCCATAATTTTTCTAATTTAGGGTCCCAGATTAATAGGATTGCTTTTTAATTATTAAAATTTTATCATTTTTTAAGCCTACAACCGCTGACAATTTACAAATGGATTTTTAATAGGATCAGTCGAAATGTGGATGCAATGCGTCAAATTCATGATGATATTAAGCGAGAAGGATATGTCAGAGTCCGAAAGGTTTTGAAATTTTAATTATACTGTAATTTTGTAAATATTATAATTTTTAGGTTGTTATAACTCCAACCAGAATGTTGTTTGTGGCACCCGAATTGTTGATGGGCAATCGAGTTTTGTGGCTGGATGGTGAAAATTATCCAGTGGACAAATTTTTACGGGTTGTTTTCCGAGATGATGATGGACAACAGGTTCATGCAACAAATGTTCCGGATATACTTATTGAGAAATTCATTGGTTTAAAATTAAAAAAAGGAATAAATGTTGCAGGTAAAATAGATTAAATATTTAAATTACCTTTTAAAATAATTTAGGACGCCATTTTAATTTTGGATCATCGAATTCACAAATGAGAGATAATGGTTGCTATTTCATCAATGCAACATTACAACAAATTCAACAGATAATCGAAACATTGGGTGCTTTCAAAATTCAATCAGCACCAAAAATGATGTCTCGAATTGCTCAATGCTTCACTCAAGCCAGGGTTTAGTACTCTATATTGGTAAAAAAATATATCAAAATTATAGGAAACATCAATAAAATTAGACCGTCGATTTTATGGAACAGTGCACGATTATTTGGGTGGAAATGACAGCAAAAATGAGCCATACAATTTCTCGGATGGTGTTGGCCGAATCAGTTTTGAAACTGCCCGTGAACTTAGCAAAGAACTCAAATTGGAAGGATGTGTCCCATCTTGTTTCCAAATCCGATTCCGAGGCTACAAAGGAGTGCTCACCGTTGACAACCACCTCGATGAGATGCGAGAATGGGGAAAGCACAATGGCCTTGTGGATAAAACAAATCCTGAAAGACAAAATAAAGATTGCTGGCTAGATTTAAGAATACAATTTCGTCCTTCGCAACAGAAGTTCAAAGCACCAAGAACTAATTCAAAATTGGAAATAGTCAAATTTCCTCTCCGGTACCAATTTGTTTAAATCGTCCAGTGAATAATATTTTGGATCAGGTTAAAAATATTTTTGATTTATTTTAGTGCAAATAATTTATAGGATTCTGCTCTACAAAGTAAGGCATCTCATCAGCGAATTTGCAATCGTATTCATTGGTTGATGGATTTGCAATTACATATGTTGACACGTTCACTGATTGATGAAACCAAAGCACGAAATCGACTTGGAGAATTTCCAAAATTGGTTTTAATTTACAGAAAATTTTAATAATATTATATATTAGATACTTTACGACCAATTAACTGACCTTAATTTGACAAAAGAACCATTCTTTCGTTCAATGATCAGGGCATCCGTTCGCGCTTCATTGAGTAAGTTTGAAGTAAATTATTTGAGAAAAATTTCTTATGGTAGAAAAATTGCGTCACAAACTTCAAATTCCCATTCCAACATCAATGGGCAGAGCAATGTTCGGTGTGGTCGATGAGAGTGGTCAACTTCAATATGGTTTAAAATATCAATTAAATAAATATATTTTCCGAAATTTAAGGACAAGTATTCATAAGATATACAAAAAATTGTTCATTGAAACTTCCCGGACCAACAGCGGAACGTCAAGTTTTGAAAGGTAAATTAAATTTTTTCCATATTAATAAATCATAATAAAAGGGCCTGTAATGATCACAAAAAATCCATCCATTGTCGCTGGTGATATTCGAATGTTTACGGCTGTTGATATTCCCGCATTACATTATCTTTGTGATGTGGTCGTTTTCCCACGCTATGGGCCAAGGCCTCACACGGACGAGATGGCTGGTTTGAATAATTTTATATTTTAGGTAAATGACTAATTTATTAAATATTTAGGTTCTGATTTGGATGGCGATGAATATACGGTTGGTTAAAATAAATTGAGAAATTGTGAAAAATGCTTTTATATTTGGAATTAAAAAAATGATATATTTTCATGATTAGATTTATTTTCCCTAACTCTAAAATTTAGGTTATATGGGATCAACAACTTTACTTGGATAGAAACGAAGAAGCATTTGATTACACTTGCAAGTAGTATCAAATTAATTATCAATAATATAAAATTAATTTTCCATAGATCAACTGAATCCGAAGCAATTAATGCGGAAGATTTGCGAGAAAAAATGACAGCATTTTTTGTTGATTATATCAAACAGGATTCAATAGGGAAAATTGCCAATGCCTTTTTGATCAACTCCGACCTTTATGGGATCAAAAGTGAAGTGTGCATGCGGGTAAATTATATTTTTAAATAAATTATATTCATTTTAAATTATAGATTGCAGCCAAACACATGGAAGCCGTTGATTTTCCAAAAACTGGCAAACCGCCGAAACCACTCAGCAAAGATTGGAAAGATGCAAAAGAGGCAGATGAGGATGGCCCTGCAACACCGGCAATGCCACCGGAAAGAGCAGAAAGGCTGCCGGATTTTATGGAGAAAAACCATGAACCAATGTATATTTCATCGAGGCTAAATGGCCAATTATACAGGTTCAAATGCTAATTTTTATCAAAATAATCAAATTAAAAATTAAGACGTGCAAAGGAAATTGATGACATTTTGACGATTGCAACTGCAGATGAAGAAAATGCTAATATTGTTGAATTGGACCCATTAATTACATGGAGAGGATGCGATGATTTAAATTTGCGGAATTTAGTCCAACAACATTATGAATCATATTCAGCGAATATTCAAGTTTATAAATTAATTTAATTTAATCATTAAATATTAATTTTTAGAGTATTTTGGATACATATGGAATTAAAACAGAGGGTGAACTCTTCTCCGGCCATTTTACTGGTTTACGAAATCGTCTTAGTGACAAAGTGAAATATAATTTTTGAAAAAAATTGTAAAAATGTTAATTTTAGGATTCCGATGATATGAGCTTCTACAATACAACAAATGCTATTGAACAGCGATTATTCAGTGTGTTCAGTCGTTTCAGAAAACAATTTTTTGAGACTTCACTCAATGGGAGGCCAGAAAATCGTTATGAAGAAGTCACCGTTCCCCTCTATCATTCTGCTGGTGGAACCAAAGTAAAAATAAAATAACATAAATTAATAATAATATTAAATCTAAAAGGATATATTCCGGCGTGTTTGTGTAGATCCATCAGAGGATTACAAAAAAATGGCATGTGCCTATTATATGTATGCATACGGTAATTTAATATTGTATTTTTAATGGAAAAAATGTTTAAGATTCACATTCTCGTCATTTACTTTCATTCCCATGGCTTGCTTGGGATGTTATCAATATTGTCCGTAGAACCAATGCAATGGACAAGTTCAGTCCCGTTGAACGCTTCACATTCGATCCATTAAGCGATAAACTCTCGGAACATATAAACAATTATATGGAAAAAAGGAAAAAGACTAAACAATTCAGGTTAATTATAAACATTTTGAATTCATAAAAAAATAATTTAAATTTTTAGAATATTCTTCGAATTAATTTGCAATCCAACAAATGCACCTGTGGAAGAACAAATAGCATATTTTAATATCCAAAAATATTGTCAACTCTATGAAGGTTTAAATACATGGGATATTTATTTAAGCTTAATCTGTTTAGGCTTGATAAAATTATTGTTTTACTCTGTGAAATGGGCAAAAATGGGAGGACTTCTTATTGATGAACACGGACATGGGAATGGAATGTTCAACCAATTACATATTTGCATTTTGGTCATTCAATTCGGACTAAACCATTTGCCCTGTGAACAAATTGAATCAAATCCACGTTGGCTTGAACAGGTTTCTAATTAAATTTTGTGCAATATTTATCAAATTTTTCTATTAGATCCAACATAACGATCAACAATCGAACATACGTTTGAGTCTTGAAAGAAAACATGGAGGACTGGGCAAAAAGTTCATACAATTCCTCCAATTCCTTTCATCACGTCAATTTCAATTGCTTCCTTTTGTGGATTTCAGTGAACCTGAAATGGGTTTTCAATCATTGTTGACGCAAACACAACTAGGATTTATTCATAAGGTAATTATTGCATAGAAATTTTTTTGACCAAGTAAAAAATTTACTAGTTTTCCCAAAATTATATTATTCTGGGTTCGATTCCCTCTAGAGAATACAAATTTTATTAATCAGTGCAGAATTGAAGCCAGTGATGCTTAAAATGCATGTTTTCTCAAGGAGAAACGTTACAATCGATATCGAAATTTTATTTTTAAAAAAATTATTATATATATATTTTTAAATTTAATTTTTACCCTTATATAATTATAGTATGCTGTTCAAGTCTTCCATAAATTGGCTTTTACATTTCGCTTCGATTGCATTCCCAGTAATTCGGATCAACGCATTCTGTGTGGACCACCAGCCCTAGTGCGAGAGGGTGAACCATTCATCATTGAAGTGCCAAAAATTAGTCACAGACGAATCATCCACAATCCGGAAATGTTGGATAAACTTTGCACTGCCACTGGTTGCGAAAATATTGTTTTCCGAGCAGTGCCCAACAAATTCAAAGGTAGATAATTTTTTGGAAACAAACATTTATCTATTTTTTAGGCAATGATATGGTTCGTCTCTGGGTCTCATCAATGGGGACTCCGCAAGCATTGAACAATCTTCGTGAGATGTTGGCCGTCACAGCACCATTGAATTTGGTCGGTGATTGTCGTCAAATATTCACCCAAATGGCTGAACAACTTTATGATCGGCTCATCAATTTGTAAAGAATTAAAAAGGAAAATGAAGATCGATGAAATTGATTCTTATTATTTATTTGTTAAAAACCATTTTACGATTTGCCTTTTTTAAATTAAAATGCATATTTCATTTTTATCTTTTATCTAATAAACAAATCAAAATTTAAATCATTTGTAAAATATTCTTTTCCATTCCATATTATCCTTTTTTCATCCCACACTAATATTTCAAGTAAAATTAATTGGAGGCCTTTTTAACTTATATTTTCGAGTTTTTGAAGAGAAGTATTATAGTCTATCTTCAAATTGATACCATTGGTCAAAGCTCTACTCTAAAGAAGCAAAACTCTCCAAATGCTTAAATAGTTTAATTCCGTCTGTTCTGATTTTAATTCCGCCTGTTTAGAATAATTCCGCCTGAATTCCGCCTAGTTAGGATAATTCCGTCTGTTCTGATTTTAATTCCGCCTGTTTAGAATAATTCCGCCTGAATTCCGCCTAGTTAGGATAATTCCGTCTGTTCTGATTTTAATTCCGCCTAGTTAGGATAATTCCGCCTGAATTCCGCCTAGTTAGGATAATTCCGTCTGTTCTGATTTTAATTCCGCCTAGTTAGGATAATTCCGTCTGTTCTGATTTTAATTCCGCCTAGTTAGGATAATTCCGTCTGTTCTGATTTTAATTCCGCCTAGTTAGAATAATTCCGCCTGGCAAGAATAATTCCGCCTGATTAGAATAATTCCGCCTGGTTAGAATAATTCCGCCTGGTCAGAATAATTCCGCTTAGTTAGAATAATTTCACCTAGAATAATTCCGCAAATCAAATTTGATATTAATCAAAAAGTAAGCACACAAAATATGATAATAAATAGGCAAAAATGCTATATGTAGAGTTGAGTTTTGGGGAAATTTATCAAGATTTCACTTTTAGAGGCGATTTTCAAGAAAGAAATTACATTTAGCTTTCTTCAAAAGAACTTTTTCATTGGAAAATATGTGATTATTGCTTATTGCTATGATAATCAACTCGGAAAAGGATGATGAAAGAAGATCGGATTTTGTGTGATCAAGGAAATAGGAATAGGAATAAATTCACAGGTAAGATGTAGATCTGGGGCCGCAACACAAAAACACCGAAATTGTCACAATCGCAATTGCAAATTGCAATTGTGGCTCCACCCCTGATATATGGCGTTTTAGCAAGGAATATCCAAAAAAATTTAAGAAAGTATTAAAATAGTGGAATATTTTTATGATTAGGGAAAGAATTCAGAATGGACAAATTTGTAATCGGGGGACTGCATTAAAAATTCATTCACCAATTTGGCTGGTAAAAATCCTATTTAAACTCTGTTTATTTCCCCATTTGTTTTTTTCTAAACACAAAAATGTCATCCAAAATCGGCCTATCAAATGTAAATCCTTCAGTTACAGATTTAACAGTCAGATTCGGCATTTCATTCTGCTCTAATTCCAAAATTGCCTTGTCAATGGTCGAAATTAATTCATCGCTTCTCTTAGGATAGCCCATAATCATTTTCTTCAGTTCCTGAGCAATTCTTATGTATTTGTTGTGTCTAAAATTTTTTTTATTAGATTAAACAAATTCAATTTAGAATTTCCAATTATTTTTATTCATATAACTCTTTAATAATCAGACCAAAATTATTTACTTGATTTTAAACATATCACTAAGTGCCCCATGCAATGTTTTGGCAATTTTTTGATAGGCTAAAAATTTGCCATTGCCCAAAAATTCTACAATGGCCGCATTATGGAATTGATCAAAATAAAAGGGAATGCATAGTATAGGCACACCGGCATAAACAGCCTCTCAAAATTTTTTTGTTATTTACATTCTCACATTTCTCACCTCATTTAAACTATTCTGACCACAATGGCTGATAAATAGCCACAAATTTGGTTGTGCTGAATATTTAAAATAATATTGAATAAAAAATTAATTCAATAATTTAATTTTTTCGTATTTTTTTTTGAACAGCCCGTTATGAAAATATTTGATAGGAACTCCTAGATTAATGTATAGAATCCATAAGAATCGATTAATATTTATATATGAAGATGAAGAGCCAAGAGCTATGGCCAAAAAAATGATGAAATGTTGTTGCATTTATGTTCTACTAATTATATTTTAGCAATTGCTTTGAACAAATTCATTAATTTTAATATTATACGAAAACAAACTTAACTTTTCAAGATGATCCAAAATTAATTTAAAATGGCTTTATGAGATTTATTTTGGCTAAATTTACTGCATTTATAGTCCCATTTTAGTGATGGTTTAATCGTTTTTTCTATTTTGGAGAAGAAAATTAAAAAGCAATATATCAATAATGCTCTATTTTCACCTAATATTTCTCGTTGCTGCACAAATTCTTTGACAATTACAATATTTTTATGGTTTTGCAAAATTTGTTTATTTTCATTTGACATTCTTTGCTCATCAAAATTGCTCACAATGAAATGGCATTTGGGATGGGCTGCAAAAACATTTAATACAATATTCACAAATTTTGGTCCTTGTTGACTGATAGATTTTAGGGTGCCAACGCTGAATAGAACCAAGCAATCAGACTGAAATAAAATTAAAAATTTTATAAAATTACGTCTTAAAATACGATTATTATTTTTTAATTCATTTTTATTTTTTATGTATTACTGTGAGTCTAAAATAGAGTTGGGCGGGGATAACTTCGGGAAAGAATTTTCGGAGTTCAAAATTTCGCGGGACATTTATAGGTTGATTTTTGGAGAATAAATTTTCTGGAAAAATGATCGGGGATCCCCAGGGTTTCGGGAAACCCCGTCCACGGGGCTGCAAACCTAGTCTAAAGTCGAAATTTTTGATTTTTTTCTATTTTTCTTGCTTTGATCTAAATTATATATTTTATTATTTTACACAAAATCAATGGAAGGGTGATGAAAAAAATATGACAATTTTTAACAATGAAAAAATTAAAATTCACAGTGTGAATTCAAAACATTATAGTATTCATTTTGAGTATTTTAAAGTTTTTTTATGATAGAAAAAAGATTGAATATTCATTTGATATTTTTAACATTTCTAACTTAAACAGTCAAATAATGAGTTTGAATGATTTTATTATCAAATAGAAAAATTCTTCAAAATTTTTAAAAAAATAATATTTTGCTTACTTTTGGATATAGCAATTTCCTTTTATCAAGTCCCTTCATTTCATGCGCAAATTCTTCAATATGTATTCCACCAATAAATTTCACGTATGGTGACCAATTTCGCGTATGGAATTGGACAAGAGGATGCTGATTTACGAGCACATATCGCACTTTCTTGAAATAATTTTAAAATATTGATCACATTCAAAAATAAATTTAAATAATTTTTATTATAATTATCTACAAATAAAATAAAAAATTAATTATATGTTTAGGCCAAGAAATGAAATGACAATCAAATATTCCCGATTTTATGGCCATAATTATCCCAATATCCAAATTTTTTAAAATTTTATTTAAAAATAATTTCAAAAATTTCACAGACTCTTGCAAACTGTTCTGGGTTAACCGACGTTTGCATTTCATCCAACTCAATTTGATATTGATATTTTATAATGTTCTGATTTTGTCGTTCAGAAAAGTCTTCGCGAATACCCGATTTTCCATTGCCATCACCGGGGATTGCATAAGAAAATTCTAAATATTTTTTTTTACTTTTTCACAATTAAATAAGTTTTTGTTTTTAATAAAATAAACATCATTAAAATATTACAGGGTGGACCAAAAGTTCTGCAACTCGAAAATTTCCTTATAAAAATTAAATGGGAAGACGAAATTTTTTAATATTTGGTAAAATAATATATAATCATGAGTTATATTGGAATTATAAAAAGATTTGGGAAAATAAAGCTTTTCTTTTGAGAGGCAGGACAAAATTTATCCCCTTCCAAAGATCTAAAAGTCCGCACATATTTTCGGCGCATTTTACTTTTTATTTCACTTAAAAGTTAGATTTAAAACCTTTAAAATATGTTTTCTATTAAATTAGACCCAGTTTAAAATAATAATGGAAGGAAAAATTGCTATATCAAAATTTAGCCGAAATAGCCCCAGACGAACTTTTTGATATTAAAATGCAAAAAATCGACTTCAAAAAACTCAAAATTTTCAAAATCTGAAATGGGTAGATCATTTAGATTTTGTTGACTTAAATATTAATCTTCTATTAATTTTTATGAAAAAGGCAAATTTTAAAAGTAGCCATCCAATTTTGAGACTCTTTTTGGTGGACATTTTTAGGTCGAATTTTGGATTTTCCCCAGTCCGAGCCATTTTTTGAGTCTTTTTTGATGCCACTTTTTTAAATTTAGTATGGGGATTAAAACTTTTAGTTAAATATAAAGCTGAGATGTTCACTCATTAATCCCGTAAATTTTAAGAATTTTCATTATCCCAATCTCGAGTTATGTTGTAAAGAATTTTTGGTTAAAATAGGGATTTTTATTTTCAAAATGAATGGTCCTTTTTAAAGAAATAATAAAATGAAAACGAAAAATTTTAAATGAGTTTTCTTATTTGATATAGCTGTAAAAAATCTTGAAAAATTTGATTTTAAAAAGTAAAATATAAAAAATTTAAGATAAAAGTGAAAAATGTTCGTTTGACAAAAGTTGCAGAACTTTTGGTCCACCCTGTAGTTCATTTTATTATTTTGTACAATAAATTTAAGAGAACTTCCTATAAAATTTTTTGATTAATAAAATTCTAAGTTCTATTTAATAAATTTAATATTATTTCAAAAAAACTTTAAAATTTATCGATATTTGTCGAAAAATCTAAAAACAAAAAATTTGTTTATTTTTTTTGAATTTTATTTTGGATTTTTTTTTGAAAAACTGCAAAAAAATGAATAATTTTTTGACAAATATTTTCCATAAAGTTTATCGTCGAATGTTTAAAAAATTGGCAGTTTATGAAATAAATTTACTAATTAAAAAAATTTTTTATTTCTAATAAAAAAAAATTAATTCTACATTAAAATCATTAGAAGGCTAAAAAATTCTATTCTTGTTACTCTAAAAAGGCTTTGAAATTTACCTGGAATTGTATATGGCAAACTCATTCCCAGCAAATGTAAATATATGGATTTGAGTGGTGGCACAGATACAAGTATGCTGCCCCCAATTTTGATAGGGTTCGGCGGTATCGGTATTTGGGGCCAAAGTCGGTAACGGTATTGGCCGGTACCAGCCCACTCGGGATCCGGTATCGGTATTGGGTCAGGGGTCGGTAAACGGTAACGGTATTTTCAGAAATCGGTATTCGGTATTAGTCGGTATTTGAACGAAAAATGGCAAAAAAATTTTAAAATCAATTTTTTCTTTCAAAATCCAAAAAAATAATTTAAAATAAATGTTTTTCTTGCAAAAATCAATGTTTTTTAAATCAAATTCATTTTATAAAATCAATCTCAAATATTTTTTTACTCTTCAAACTCTTGGCACTATATGAAATTAAGCACTTTTTGAAAAATCTTTTTCTAAGTCTCGCTGGAATGTGTTGGAACTGCGGAGGAATGTAAGAGTAGGGTTGGCCCCCGTCCCCTCCCCGTCCCCGTTCCCCCCCCGTCCCCGGGCTTTTTTGCCCCCGTCCCCCGTCCCCGTCCCCGAAAATGAATATTCCCCGTCCCCGAATCCCTCCCCGTGGAGCCTCTCCCCGGCCGGGGACCCCGAAATTTCGGGGGAAATGTTTTTTCGGAAATTCAACTAAAAAGTCTTTTTTTTCTCTATTTTCATGTATGAAAATTGATATTTTTAATGAAAAATAATCAATTTTTATTGAAAAATTCATTTTTCTCACTCAATTTCCATATTTTATACTAATTCATAATTCATTATTTTTTCTTTATTATTTCATATTTTATTATTCATATTTCATTATAAATTGTAAAAAAGGAAGCTGACAGGCTTTATGTTATTTATAAATTAAATAAAAATTATTTTACAGAGAAAAATATCGTCAAAACTTTAGACCACTTCTTTTTTGTTGAGAAGGAAGAAAGTGAAGGATTACCCCTAGGCATCATCAGGATTAAAATGTTTAGAATAATTCAAAGAATATCATGTAATGTAACCCTAAACTTACACTCTTAATAACTAGAGAGGGCCCATCCCTTTACTTTCCCTACGCTTTCTTCTTTATGACAAAAAGATGGCCTAAATGGGCCTAAACTAGAGTCTTCTAAAGTGTGTCCACCAAAAAATTCTTATCAATATTGAAATTCGTCTCAATCCATTAAATGCGCTTAAATGTTAATATTTGTCGGGCATTATGCCTCCTTATTCATTTTCGGGTTCATATCTACAATTGGTCAATTGGCATTGTAACTGTTGAAAAAGACGGCACATAGCGCAAAAAGTTTGGAACTTGGAAGCATTGGGGTCTGAGCTGAAAAGGGCGGATGCCATTGCCGAACAATTGGATACAACCCATGTATATTCCTTGGCTGGAAAGACATCCATCCACTTTCATTTCGCCCTCACAAGTCACAATCAAGGTCTTCTTCCATGAATTGGCCCGATCGACGGAATCACTCAATCGGCTACAGCTACTCTTCCCAGATGAACAATTGCCTCCATTGGCCATTGCATTCACTCCTTTGTTGAATGAAAGAAGGCAAAGGCATTTTTTGGCCGGAATAACCATCCAACAAGCGCAAGAGGAAGAACCGGATTTCGGATTGTTAGAGGCCGAAAGTGGGATCAGTAACTTTTTACTTGTCGGAAGGGACATGCCGAGTTGTGGACAGTGAATCTAACTATGGAGAACATCGACCCTGAGAAATTGGACATTTTCAAATGATGGGATGCTCATCAACTCTAATTTCCTATGCTTTCGCGTGCAGCCCTAGCACTTCATTTCTTTACTGCCACTTCCGTCTCGTCAGAATGCCTTTTCAACAAAGCAACTTTGCTTTTCTACAATAATTTGCGCAATAGGTTTAAGAACAATATTCTAATTTAATATTAAAATATTTCGACAATTCAGGATCCATGCTAGCACTGTTCAAAATTTGCTGGTTGCAAAGGCCAATTTGATTTCGAATCCATTGTTGGAGGAAGAAAAAACAAAAGAAAATGAGCCAGGATCGGATGATGAGCCAATTTGGGAACAAATTCCGGATGAAGAAATGGGACGACTTTTATTATAAAATATTTTAAATCATTCAATTTTATACATTTTATTTATTTATTAGACGTTCGGAAAAATTTTAGAAATAAAAAGATTTTTTGAAAGTTGGAAAAAAAATTTTTTCCAAGAAAGGGCAAATTCCCCGAAATTTCGGGGACCCCGTCCCCGTCCCCGTTCCCCTCCCCGCGAAGCTCTCCCCGTCCCCGTCCCCGAAGCTTGTCTCCCCGCAATTCCCCGTCCCCGAAAATCGTTCCCCGGGCGCCGGGGGCCAACCCTATGTAAGAGTGGACTCCGGAGTGTGCGTAGCCGAAGCGCGGGAACTGGACGGGCTTGTGGCGAGCGCAGCGAGCCAAGCACTCGTCTGGTCGCGCGGAGACGGAGCACACGGAGGAGTCCACTCTGAAATGCCCACCGGAGCAGTTCCAATCCGTATTTCCTTTGCGCACTTTCTTTGGTTCATAACTTTTTTATTTTTGGGTTTTAGGCTAAACCAATAACAGAATCGTGTTTGGCTCGTCGAGCCAAGTCGATTGGTGTATTATTTCTTGACTTTGAAAAAAATTTTCAAAAAGTGCTTATTTGCATATAGCGTCAAACTCTTCATGTTCTTCCGAAATATCATCCTCTTCTTCACTCTCGCTAAACTTCGCAACTGCATAGAAATTCGCCAAGATTTTTCAATGTTGGAATAATTGTTGAACAAGTTGATTGCTCTCTTGTTGCAAAATTTAAGTGAGAAATTGATGGCAATAATAAAATTAAAAGAGATAAAACGAATTGATAAAAAAAATTAAAATTAGGCTGAAATATCATTTTGAAGAAAAATCAAAATTTGGCCTGAAAAAAATTTAAACATTTGGCCAAAAATGCCCTTTTTTGTGGTGCTTGTCAATACCGACTAATACCGATTCGAAAAAACGGTAACGGTATTACCGGGGTCGGTAGCGGTTTTGGCCAAATCGGTAACGGTATTGGCCAACCCCCGGTATTTCGGTATCAATACCGACCGGTATCCCGATACCGCCAAACCCTAATTTTGAGTTGGTCGAAAATGTCCAATGTGTTTTTCAACTCAATGTCTCCCATTCCTAATGCATATTTCTGCCCACGTAGCCATTGCGCAATTGGGTGCTTTTCCCCCTTTATTTCTATCAGTGGATTTTGGTCAAAGATTGCTGAAAATTGGTAAAAAATTTCAAAAATTGTAGTATTATTAGATAAATGAATTTTATTAAATGTAAAAATGTTTTTTCTTTATTAAAATTTCCTATTGAGACGAATATGCTTTTTAGATTAGAAATTTATAACTCATGAATTTTGCCTTAAGCAAAAAATAACATTCTGTCTTACTTTGACTAAAAGTGTAGAAATGATGCACTGGAATTGTAATGTACACAATGTCAGTGTCAGTATTCAATTTTGGGAGGGCCAATTCACTTTTTCTTTTCATCCAATCGGCTTTTTCGTAGGCAATAATTAAATGCTTAATTTTTAAATTATTTTATTATTATTATTTTAGCATTAAACAGCATCAAAAAAATTTTATATAATATTCAAAAATGAAAATCAATCGTAATAGCCATTTAAAATAAATTTCCAAGTATATTTGTCATAAATATAATTTTAAAAATTAATAGCCATTAAAGAGATGTTTTCATCCCATTTCCCATCGCAGTTTGCAAAGGAAAAGACGGGAAAAAATTAATGCCGAAAAAAAGGAAAAAATTTGAGAATACTAGCAGACCAAAAGCAGGGCATTTCAATATTACCGTTTCTGTACTTTTGTTAATAGCTCAGGAAATACCATAAAAAAGAAAGCAATGCAACATTCGAACTAATTAATTTAACTATTCTCTACAAATTTACTTCTTAAATTTAATTTAAAAATTAAAACACCTTTTAGAGAAAAGTGGGTTGGTTTTTTAAAAATTGGTATTAAAAACTGAAAGCAATAAATTTTTATTTTTATAAAATTTAAAAATATAAAATTATAGAGGAAACATTGGGCCTCCTAATGGTATATCAAACATCATTTTTAAAATAGGCCATATATGGCCAAAAGAGTCCTAGATATTACCCCCCAAAAAACAACAACAAACCACAATATATCCATTCTCATTCAATTTATTGGCCAAGTTCACCTAAAAATTAAAAAATAAAAAGAATTTTTGTAAAGTAACCTACAAATATTTGATAGTTGCTAAAATGAACATTTCTGGCCACAAAAAGAATCTTTTTTCCATTCCGCTCAACTTTAGTAGCAGAAATGTTCTCCTCCTCCATTTTTGCTTTTCCTTTCTCCTCATTCTCATTGATACGTTTGTTGGAACTTGACACTGATGGAGCCCCAATCATTCCATTGATAAAATTTTCATTATGCCACAACAAGAAAAAATAAAGGAAATAAAATGTGAAAAATCGCATTATTTTTCTAAGCTTATATTTTCTGAAATAAAAATTTGAATATAAAATGAAAATTTGTTCTAAATTTTCTTCTCCCTTTGGAAATGCATTTTTCATATATTTTTGTGTTGGGGTATGGGTTTTTGGAATTACCCCGATTTTTAAATCAAATACATTACTTAATAAGTTGGATTGAGTCTATGAAGAGGTATGCAATCAATTTATCCATATAAGGATATAATCAGATATCAGGGGAATCAAATTAGCAAAAAAAATTATGTATTTTAGTAAAGGAATTTGGCACATTAATGAAGATTATTTTATTTTAAGTCTTCAATTAGAAAATATATGTTACAGGCAATACTGATTATCAGGCAAAACTGATTATGCCTAGGCAAAACTGATTATGCCTGAAAATCAGGCATAACTGATTATGCCTAGGCAAAACTGATTATGCCTAGTCAAAACTGATTATGCCTAGGCAAAACTGATTATGCCTAGGCAAAATTGGATTAAGATGAAAACAAGGTGGATATA
Organism: Pratylenchus scribneri; assembly: GCA_030063045.1. Lineage (NCBI taxonomy): Eukaryota > Metazoa > Nematoda > Chromadorea > Rhabditida > Pratylenchidae > Pratylenchus > Pratylenchus scribneri. The sequence continues at coordinate 102,935 of JAQSEB010000262.1, forward strand.
GGGGGATTAAGGTGGATATTGGGGGATTGAGGTGGATATTGGGGGAATAAGCCCTGGAATAGATGGGAAATGGTCCGGAAGGCCACTGGAAGATAGGGAAACTGCAAGAAAGGCCGGGAGAGTTCATGGGATTAAGCCGGATATAGGGGGATTATGGTGGATATTGGGGGATTGAGGTGGATATAGGGGGATTAAGGTGGATATAGGGGGATTAAGGTGGATATTGGGGGATTAAGGTGGATATTGGGGGAATAAGCCCTGGAATAGATGGGAAATGGTCCGGAAGGCCACTGGAAGATAGGGAAACTGCAAGAAAGGCCGGGAGAGTTCATGGGATTAAGCCGGATATAGGGGGATTATGGTGGATATAGAGGGATTAAGCCCAGAAATAGATGCTAAATGCCTCAGAAGGCCATTGGAAGATCGAGGAAGTGTAACAGAGGACCGGAGATAGCGCGGGATTAAGGAGGATTTAGGTAGAATAAGCCGGGTTAAGCCTAGCTAGGGGCTAGGGATTAGGGTTATGGGTTCGGAGCATAGGAATCTCGCGAAGCCGGAAGCAAAACAGCCTAAACCAGGACTCGCGACCTTCCATTTAGGGGTTTAATCCCCCCTTAATCCCCCTTAATCCTTCTTAATCCCCCTATATCCACCTTAATCCCCCAATATACACCTTAATCCCCCAATATCCACCTTAATCCCCCAATATCCACTTTAATCCCCCAATATCCACCTTAATCCCCCAATATCCACCTTAATCCCCCTATATCCACCTTAATCCCCCAATATCCACCTTAATCCCCCAATATCCACCTTAATCCCCCAATATCCACTTTAATCCCCCAATATCCACCTTAATCCCCCAATATCCACCTTAATCCCCCAATATCCACCTTAATCCCCCAATATCCACTTTAATCCTCCAATATCCACCTTAATCCCCCAATATCCACCTTAATCCCCCAATATCCACCTTAATCCCCCAATATCCACCTTAATCCCCCAATATCCACTTTAATCCCCCAATATCCACCTTAATCCCCCAATATCCACCTTAATCCCCCTATATCCACCTTAATCCCCCAATATCCACCTTAATCCCCCAATATCCACCTTAATCCCCCAATATCCACCTTGTTTTCATCTTAATCCAATTTTGCCTAGGCATAATCAGTTTTGCCTAGGCATAATCAGTTTTGACTAGGCATAATCATTTTTGCCTAGGCATAATCAGTTATGCCTGATTTTCAGGCATAATCAGTTTTGCCTAGGCATAATCAGTTTTGCCTGATAATCAGTATTGCCTGTAACATATATATAACTAGCTCAGGAGTTCGCCCTACGGGCGAACCCCTGAGCTAGGCAAAATAATCAACAATAATCATGTTAAAATGCAAAAAGTTTTATTTTAATTCATTTTATTCTTATTCTGACTTTTAATTCTGATTTTTAATTCCGATTTTTCTTATTTTTAAATTCTGATTTTGTTACTTTCCTTTGAGTGGGAGGGGAGGGGGCAAGAAGATATCAGCAGCAGGGCGGCAAGACCTATAATTTATAATAGGATGATTAAGAAGATGATGATGGTCTTCTTCGTATCATCATTATCCTCATCTTCAACATCTTGTTCATCTTCATCATTATTATCATCTTCACCCTCATCATCATCTCATCTTCATCATCTTCATCCTCATCATCATCTTCATCACTCTTCTTCATCTTCATCATCATCCTCATCGGTTACTTCTTCATCATCATCTTCATCTTCAGCGTCCTCATCATTATTATCGTCATCATCTTAATCATCCTCTCATCTTCATCACCCTCTCATTCTCGTCTTCATCATCATCATTTTCTTCATCTTCTCATCATCTTCATCTTTCTCTCAACCTCATCTTCATCATCCACTCATTCTCGACTTCTTCATCATCATTATCCTCATCTTCATCATCTTCTTCATCATCATCATTATCTTCATATTCTCATCATCTTCATCTTCCTCCAACCTCATCTTCATCATCCTCTCATTCTCGACTTCATCATTATCATTATGATCATCTTCATCATCTTCTTCATCATCATCATTATCCTCATCTTCTCATCATTTTCATCTTCCTCTCAACCTCATCTTCATCATCCTCTCATCTCGACTTCATCATCATCATTATCCTCATCTCATCATCTGTTCATCTTCATTATCATTTACATCATTATTATTATCTTAATCTTCATCCTCATTATCATCTCATCCTCATCAGCCCCTTCACCATCCTCGTCATCTTCCTTATCTTCATCATCATCTTCAAAATCATCATAATCCTTATCTTCATCTTCCTAACATTCAAATCTTCATCATCATCATTATCCTCATCTTCACCATCTTCTTCATCCTCATCCTCATCATCTTCTCCTTCATCTTCATCATCTTAATCATCCTATTATATAATATTATAGGTCTTGTCGCCCCGCCCCGAAAAAACAGGATGCATCAATATTCTTTCCTTTTTGCATAAATAAATCATTTTAAAAAATTAAGAAAAGTTAATTGATTAGATGCTTTATTGCTATGCTTGAATACTAATTTATCTGTAAAATGCTTAATTTAACTTTTATCCACAAATAATATTAGTGCTTTTTGCTTATTTTTAATATTGTTAATTTTTTTTGGAAAAATCATAGATTTTTAAAAATCGTAGATTAGATGATGTCTAATCAGAAATCTAATGTCAAATTCGTGTTCAGCGCCCCAAAATACCTTTAGAAAGTTGCATCCCGAAATAATAAAACAATTTTTAATTTGGGACCCCCTTTCTTTACATTTGCCTTTAAAAATACATAACGCCAAAGATAATTTAAACAATATTTTTTGGGGACAAACCAACAGAAAATTATATATAGGATAGTTGGACACTTTTTTAAATTTTGTTATTGAAGTGGAGATGGGATTAGGCAATTCCTAAGGGTAATTTAAAAAATCTGGCCAAGGGAGAGCAGAGATGCCGATGTCAGCTATACCAGCTATGCGGTAGAAGGGCTCCATCGATTTAATCAGTCCTTAGCGCGGCCACAATCATCACCGAAACTCATGAGCAATGCGCGCTTCAAATTCGGGCATAAAAATAGTCTCTCTCATTCACATAGAGAAAAAATGCCACCATGGCGATTGGCGACGTATGCTTCCTCCACAGGTGGGGATGAAGGAATTATGGGCAGTGTCTCAATGATGCCATTTTTACGCTAAGAATTTTTTGAGTTAGAGAAAATATTATAGAGAAAAGATATAATATATGAGATGAAGCCGAAAAATTCGAGAGACTGTGAAGTGAATGTCATTTGGGGATAGATTAAAAGAGATGGAAAAACAAAAATGGTCATTTGGAGATTGAATCTTTCAATAAAATTTCTGATAGGGATGGCAACTTTTAATATAGATAAAAATTATTAAAATTCATTTTCCCCCTTCAAATTCAAAATGGGATGATGATTCGAGGGAATTTTGCTCTTTTTTGATGCATTATTCAGGATTCAGAAAATATTCCATTCCTCTGCAAAGTGTCATCCCGATGTGAAAATAAAAAAATGAAAAAATATTGAAGAGTGAGAATGAGGATTTTTGTCCATTCAATTCTCCATTTTTTAAAATCATTTATGTTATTTTAAATTAGGCTCAGCTAAAATATTTCCATCGCACAATTATGCAAGAAAATAAAGAAATAAAATACAAGATGTTGGAATGAATTTTTGGATTTTGATTTTTTTTAATGATAAAAAGTCTTTAAATAAAATAATTAGAGCAAAATCTTAGATGCACAGTGAGATTAAACAATAAATGTCATTTTTTATTGCTATCAAATTAAATGTGTGCATCCAAAAATTTTTTTACTATGAAATTTCAGTCAAAATAATAGAATTACTAAATTCATTTTTGTTAATTTTAAATTTTAGAAAAATTTCATCATCATTCAGTAAAGTTCTTCAAAAAGTTTTATTTAAATTAAAACATTTTTTTTTCATTTATTTATTTACGAAAAATATCAGAGATACAATTGCAACATAAACTCAATGTAAATATTATTTATTATAAAATAATTTATTATAATAATATAATAAATAATATTTATTTTTCATTTTGAGTGTCTCCGTCCGGGGTCAATTCCATAAAAGACAAAGAGCTGTGCAAATATGGGCGATTCCACAACTGCATATAAAAGTTTTTGACTTTTAATAAATCAGAAATAGATTTTAGACTATAGAAACCTTATACCATTTGTAGATCTCATCGAGACGCATCGAATGGTATATAAAATATTATATATATATAATCCGTTTTGACTTTTTCATATTTCAAAATTCAGCGGCTTTTCTAGGGATTTTTGGGTTTTGAGACTTACACATCCTAGGGGAAACTTTTCAGCGCGCATCCCAGAAAAATACGTTTTTTTCATTTCCAGTTCAGGGTCGCGCAGAAACCGGTTTATAAACCGGTTTGTCCAGGTAAAACTTTTTCCCCGGACCTCAATCGATTTTAAAACAAAAACCCTCCCGTCTCCAGAGTCAGGGCTATCGATTAATATATAGGTCGGGGGGTCTACGGTGGACGGGGGAGGCTGGAAAAATGACCATAGGGGGTCAATTTTTTGAAAATTTTTGAAATTTCCTTATAACTTTTCTGAGAGTTGAGATAGCTGTGCGCGGTAAAGAGCAAAGTTGTAGAGCACGACGAGGCGGATCGAATGGTATATTGCGCGAGTTGTGAAACCAAACCGGTTTTGAGATATTAGCTTAAATCGGTTTCAAAAATTGGTTTTTACAGGCGAAAGTTTTTTCTTTTGATTTTTTCTATAGTTATTGTATTATAAATATTGTAACTATGATATATCGATTTGTCGGACAATTTCCGAAGCACAGAGCTTTTATATAATATATAATTGCTTTTGACATTTGCACAAAAAAAATTAAGGCTATTTTTCTAGGGATTTTTAGGTTTTGAGACTTGCACATCCTAGGGGTAACTTTTCAATGCGCATCCAGGAAAAATACGCATTTTTTGATTGGGGTTTTGGTTTGGGCCGAAACCGGTTTAAAAACCGGTTTGTCCAGGTAAAACTTTTTTCCCTGGACCTCGATCGATTTAAAACTAAAAACCGCTCCTAAGTTAGAGTGTTAGCTACAAAATGATATATGGGTCGGGGGGTCTACGGTGGCCAGGGAAGCCTAAACAAATACGGGAAATTTTCTATTTTAGCTGCGCGAGTTGAAAATTCCTTATAACTTTTTTGCGAGTTGAGATAGAAGTGCGCGGTAAAAAGCAAAGTTGTAGAGCTCGACAAGACGGATCGAATGGTGTATTGCGCGAGATATTATACCAAACCGGTTTCGAGATATAAGCATAAACCGGTTTAAAAAATGAAAAATACGAGGCGAGCGAAGCGAGCCGTCTCAAACTTGGATAAAAAACCTACTGGGGTACCTTAAAGCGCCCCGCGCTTTTTCCGCAACGGAAGCATGCCTTAAACCAGTGGGGCTCTGCCCCACTGGTTTATATAATATATAATCCGTTTTACATTTTTCACTTCAAAAACTCCTTGGCTTTTTCTAGGGATTTTTAGGTTTTGGGACTTGCACATTCTAGGGGTAACTTTTTAGTGCGCATCCAGGAAAAATACGCGTTTTTTGATTGGGGTTTGGGTTTGGGCCGAAACCGGTTTAAAAACCGGTTTGCCCAGGTAAAATTTTTTTATAAAGGCCTAAATCAAAAATCGGCACGGTTCGATACCTAAGTTAGAGTGTTAGCTACAAAATGATATATAGGTTGTAGGGTCTATCACGAAGTCTAAGGGCCAAAAAAAATCTTCAAAAATGGCCAAGTCGGGTGCGCGAGTCAGAAATTTCTTAATAACTTTTTTGAGAGTTGAGATAGCTGTGCGCGGTAAAAAGCAAAGTTGTAGAGTTCGACGAGGCGAATCCAATGGTATATTGCGCGAGTTGCCAAACCAAATCGATTTCGAGATATAAGCTTAAACCGGTTTCAAAAATCGGTTTGTATAGGTAAAACTTTTTTCCTTTTGAATTTTTCTATACCCAATGTATTATAATTATTGTAGAGAATGAAAAGGCGGATAAAATGAGATATTGCATGCGCGGGATTAAGCCGGATAAAGGGGGATTAAGCCGGATTAAGAGGGATTAAGAGTCAAAATGATGGGATTAAGGGGGAAAATGGGTCGGAGATATAGGGGAAGGGTGCCGAAGGCACATGGGCTGGGCCGAAGGCCCAGGGTTGCGCGGGATTAAGCCGGATAAAGGGGGATTAAGCCGGATTAAGAGGGATTAAGAATCAAAATGATGGGATTAAGGGGGAAAATGGGTCGAATGTAAAGGGGAAGCGTGCCGAAGGCACGTGGGCCGGGCCGAAGGCCCAGGGGTGCGTGGGATTAAGCCGGATAAAGGGGGATTAAGCCGGATTAACAGGGATAAATGTTCAAAATCCCGGGGGTGCATGGGATTGAGCCGGATAAATGGGGATTAAGCCGGATTAAGAGGGATAAGAATTCAAATTGGAGGGATTAAGGTGGGAAATTGGTCGAAGTAAAGGGGAAGCGTGCCGAAGGCACGTGGGCCGGGCCAGAGGCCCGGGGGTACGCGGGATTAAGTTGGATAAAGAGGGATTAAAGTTTAAAATTATGGAATTAAAGTGAGAATGAAGCAGAGTTGAAATGAAAGCGTCGAAGGCACGTAGGCCGGACACCCATAAATATTTTGGGGCGAGCGAAGCGAGCTGCTTATGTTTGGAAGCGATCGGAGCGAGCCGAATGTCTTGAACAGGCCCTCCGGCGAGCGAAGCGAGCTGCATATGTACTGAAGCGAGCGGAATGGGATGAAAGGATGGCCGGCGAGCGAAGCGAGCCATACAAACCGGAGGCGAGCGGAGCGAGCTGAATAGGTTGAACAGGCCGGCAGGCACACCGGCGAGCGAAGCGAGCTGCATATGTACTGAAGCGAGCTTGATGGGATGAAAGGATGGCCGGCGAGCGAAGCGAGCCATACAAACCGGAGGCGAGCGGAGCGAGCTGAACGGGTTTAACACACCCTCCGGCGAGCCGTACATGTCCGGAGGCGAGCGGAGCGAGCTGAACGGGTTTAACAGGCTCTCCGGCGAGCGAAGCGAGCCGTACATTTACGGAGGCGAGCGGAGCGAGCTGAACGGGTTTAACACACCCTCCGGCGAGCCGTACATGTCCGGAGGCGAGCGGAGCGAGCTGAACGGGTTTAACAGGCTCTCCGGCGAGCGAAGCGAGCCGTACATTTACGGAGGCTAGCGGAGCGAGCTGAACGGGTTTAACAGGCCCTCCGGCGAGCGAAGCGAGCCGTACATTTCCGGAGGCGAGCGGAGCGAGCTGAACGGATAGAACAGGCCCCCGGCGAGCGAAGCGAGCCCCGATGAACTGACCAAATGACAACCGTAATCCAAAGACGAGCGAAGCGAGCCTTGAGGGAATATCCAAAAGGCCAGCGCATCGAACTCTATCCTCGACAAGATCCAAACATTTTCAAAGGGCGAGCTAGGGGTCCTTAAAGCGCCCCGCGCTTTCAAAAATAATTTATTACATTTCGCCCAGTCTAACCGCTAAAGCAGTCCCGAAGGGACTGTTTCCAAAAGATAACCTGTTAAACCGTTTAAACTATTTTTTATGTATTTGGTTTAAAACTCTTTAACCAGACATTTTTTTTATATCATTCGATGCGTCTCGATGAGATCTACAAAATGGTACAAGGTTTCTATAGTCTAAAATCTATTTCTTTATTAGAAGTCAAAAACTTATATTTGCAGAATTTGTGGACATGCACATATTTGCACAATTGTGGAAACGACCTAGCACCGAATGTCTCTCCCTCCCTGCTAATGGATCAAACGTTTTCGTTTACACATTCGATCAGACTGAGATCATCCGTAAATTTTGGAGTGAGAGTGAGCAACCATTCATTTTAAGAGAGTAAAATAAATCAGAGGGGATAAGGCCAACAGAGCAAAAGGCAAATTGAATAAATCCAAAGAAAATAAATTAATTATAAAAGCCATTTATGCCTATTGCCCTAATTTTGTTTATATTTATTTCAATTAAAATTCAAATTATTAAACATTGCAATTGATGCTTCTTTTTTACTTAATTTTAATTCAATTTTATTTTATTTAAATTTAATTTGTACGGGGTCAATTCCTCAATAGTGCAAATGTGGGCGATTTCGTCTTAAAATAGATCAGAACCGGTTTTAGACCCAACAAACCTTATACCTTTTTGTAGATCTCATCGAGATGAATCGAATGGTATATATTTTGTCATGGTTTAGTCAAAATTTGGGGTTATTAAACCGTTCAAACCATTTTTCCAATCTTTGGTTTTAAATTCTTTAATTTTAGTCTAATACATGAACATTTATATACCATTCGATGCGCCTCGATGAGATCTAATGGTTTATAGAGTCTAAAACCAGTTTTTTCTGATTTTTTATAAGTCGAAACACTCACATTTGCACTATTGAGGAATTGACATAGCCACCATTTAATTTCCCCGAGAATTTTTCTTCCTTCCACCAATTGTATTAATATTGATTATTCAGTTGTCTGTCTCTTTTAGTTGGCTTATTTTAAAAGTGGTTTGCTCCTTTTTTGAAAATGAAATATTTCTCATTTATTAGCGGTAGACAACTGCGCAAATTTTCTCCCAACTCAACTTCATATTCAATTTCGCTCTCGCCAACATATATATCTTTATTCTATTTAAAACTATCGCAGGAGCAAGTCTAGTCTCAAATGCTAATTTTTATTTGTACTTACTTATTATTATAGAGCAGATTGTTTTTGGGTTATCTGGAGGGAAAATAAAAGTTAACCCATGGGTCCATCAATCTTGTATAGGATTAGGATTAGGGTCATCTAGGGAGTGGTTATTATGAATAGGGTTAATTATCCGTGGGCGGGACGGGTACGCGGGACGGATATCCGAAAAGTTTTTGGACTAATTTCCGTCCCGTTATCCGCATCTTGACTATCCGCACTATCCTTTATCCGCTTTTTCATTATCCGCTCGCGGATAATTAATCCTAATTATCAACTCACGTATCTGTAATTCTAATGCTAATCTCACATAGAAGATACCCTTCATTTCTAAAAAAATCTTCCCCGCAATAATAAATAAGACCTTTTTATTTAGCTTAGATTACACTCAAAGTATTAATTTATTTAATTCCAATTTAAAAGCAAATTAAACATTAAATGGGTCGAAAAAGAAACAACAAATTGTGCGCAGTTTGTGAATCACCAAATGCCATTTCCCAATATGGGGCAATGGCTTGTCGGGCATGCGGGGCTTTCTTTCGGTTTGTTTTGATGGAAAATAAAAATTAAGGAAATATTTAATTTGCCGAAAAAACATTGAAATTATCGAAAAGAATATTGAAAATGCCAAAAAGCTTTAACGGTTCACCGGCTTGTCCTAGACCTATAAACATTATAAATAATCGATAGATCTCGCCAAGACGCGTCGATTGGTATATAATTTGTCATAGTTAAACCAATTCTAACTTAGTTTTGAACCAAAAATTAAAAAGGGTTTAAATGGTTTATTACCTTTAATTTTTGACCAAAGCTCGGCCAATTATATACCATTCGATGCGTCTTGACAAGATCAATCGATTGGATATATTGTTTGACGGTGTAGGACAAACCACAAAACCGTTATAGGTTATAAGCTTTTTCGGCATTTTCAATGTTTTTTTCGGCAAATTATATACTATCCATCAAAATTATAACATTTTTGTATTGTTTAATTCTCTATTAATTAATTTCTAAATTTCATAGACGTCTTGTTGATAGTAATCGTAAATACCAATGCGATTGTGAGGTTAGATTGGGAGGAAAGTTGGAAAGTGAAATTGACAGAAAAATGCGAATTTCCAAATGTCGTGGATGTCGAATGCGTGGATGCCTTGGGGCAGGAATGAAAGAAGAACGTTTGAATAAATTTTAATTAAATAAAAAATTATTATTTTTTAAGTTGTTAAAAATCGTGAAAAAAGACAACAAATTAGAATGGAAAATAAAATCAGCATTAATTCTGGTTAATTTAATATTTTTAAATTAATTTATTAAAATTAAATTCATAGAAGATGTTAAAGATTTTAATTACCTAAAAAAGTTGTTAAAAATTGAAGCAAAAGCCAATTTTATTTTCTTGAATGTTTTTGGATTTCCAAACAGTTTTATTGACCGTTTCGACTCATTTGAAGAATTAATTCAAAGCAAAGATAATTTGTTGGCTCATGCTGAATTGTTTAAGGTAAATCAACAAAAACAAATGATTTATCAATAATTATTTTTTTCAGAAACAGCCGATCAAATTTTTTGACAGAGAAAAATATGAAAAAAATGTCGCAAAATATGGCATTTTTCATAAAGAACCAATCTGCATAACAAAAAATTTACTAATTGCAATTGATATTGCAAAAATATTGCCGGCATTTTCTCGACTAAATCTTGATCAGCAGGCAAGAATTGTAATTTTGTAATTAAATTAATAAAAATTAGCGGAAATCTAAAAATAGGCTAACCGACATTTGCAGACGAAAGGATCTGGTGCAGATAATGGAAAAGCTACTATGGTATTGTTTATGGCATATTATTAAGCATAAAATTAGCTATAAATTGATATCAAATACATTTCCATTGTTAATATTCACCGAATTATGGCCATAAAACCATTTGTTTAATGAAAGATTTATTTTTATCTCTTTTTTGGCCATAACTCGGTGAATATTTAACATTGGCCAATGTATTTGATATCAGTTTGTAGCTAATTTTATGCTTAATATTATGCCTTAAACAATTCCACAGCAGCTTTACCACCATCTGCACCATACAGTTTTGTCTGCAAATGTGGTAACACGTAAAAATATATTATTTTAAGAATATTTTAAATTAAGATAATAGCTGTAAGCAATTTTGCTATGGCTGCAAGCTTTTTAATTGGTCGCTTTAATTCAATGAAAATAAATTCGGAGACGCAATTGATCGAAATTATCGATTATCCTTTTGTTAAATTGCATATTCTGCCAAATCCTGAGGAACCTGTGTTCGATTTTTTTTAATTAATTAATCATTTAAAAATATAATTTCAGAATTAAAAATTTGGCAGAAGCTATATTTTGTTTGCCAATGAAAAAATTTTTGCAAATTGCTCCCATCCGAGAAGAATTTGTATTAATTTTGTCATTATTGTTCACAAATTCAGGTAAAATAATTAAATTTTCAATAAAATTTGATATTTTTAAGCAATCTCATCCCTTTCTAAATATGGCCAAGAAATAATGAATGAGGAAACAGAAAAATGTGCAAAAATATTACTTCGATTCCAACAAATGAAGTTTGGCGATGAAAAGGGCGCACTACGATATTCGGAATGCCTTCAGCTGCTTTGGAGCACAATTTATTCGATTCAAAAACATAAGGAATTAATTAATTACATTGATACCATAAGTGAACAGGGAAGTTTTTCGACTATGATGCCAAAAATATTGCGTCCATTGATGATGTAAATTTGAAAAGAAAATTGATTATATTTTTTTATATTTATATTAATTAATGACATTTTATTTAAATATAATATCTATTTTTTAGTACATTATTTTTTATATTTAAAAATGAATTAAATTTTTATAAATAATTGCAATTATATAAAAAATTATAATGAAAAAAATTTATCTTTCTGGAAAACTTATTTAAATTCTTTGCGGAAAATTTAATTAAATTCATTCAGGAAAAATTAATTAAATTCATTCCGGGAAACGATTAAAATCTTTCCGGAAATATTAATTTCTTTCCTGAATTCTAGAAATGAACACAACACTCATTAATTATTATTATTTGCCACTTTTATTTTTGATTTGATTTTTTCGCCATCGATTTAATTAGATCCTTCGCGTGGCCACAAACATCACTCGAAACTTTTATACAAGGAATCGCTACAAATATATGTGTTGCGGCCAATACTGATTACCGGCCAAAACTGATTTTGGCCGGCCAAAACTGATTTTGGCCGATTTTCGGCCAAAACTGATTATGGCTAGCCAAAACTGATTTTGGCTAGCCAAAAGTGATTGTGGCTAGCCAAAACTGATTATGGCCGGCCAAAACTGATTATGGCCAGCCAAAACTGATTATGGCCGGCCAAAACTGATTGAAGATGGAAATAGAGGGATTAAGGTGGATATGGGGGGATAAGCCGGATTAAGCCCAGAAATTCAAGGGAAATGGCCCGCAGGGCCAGTGGGATGTAGGGGAAGTGTCTGATAGTGCGCGGGATATAGCTGGATATAGGAGGATTAAGGTGGATATGGGGGGATAAGCCGGATTAAGCCCAGAAATTCAAGGGAAATGGCCCGCAGGGCCAGTGGGATGTAGGGGAAGTGTCTGATAGTGCGCGGGATATAGCTGGATATAGGAGGATTAAGGTGGATATGGGGGGATAAGCCGGATTAAGCCCAGAAATTCAAGGGAAATGGCCCGCAGGGCCAGTGGGATGTAGGGGAAGTGTCTGATAGTGCGCGGGATATAGCTGGATATAGGAGGATTAAGGTGGATATGGGGGGATAAGCCGGATTAAGCCCAGAAATTCAAGGGAAATGGCCCGCAGGGCCAGTGGGATGTAGGGGAAGTGTCTGATAGTGCGCGGGATATAGCTGGATATAGGAGGATTAAGGTGGATATGAGGGGATAAGCCGGATTAAGCCCAGAAATTCAAGGGAAATGGCCCGCAGGGCCAGTGGGATGTAGGGGAAGTGTCTGATAGTGCGCGGGATATAGCTGGATATAGGAGGATTAAGGTGGATATGGGGGGATAAGCCGGATTAAGCCCCGGAATAGATGTAGTATTAGGCTCAAATTCCTATACCGAGCCGCTGACGGCTCTTGATTGGTCATCCTGGCCCTAACCCTATCCCCTAAATAGGTTTAATCCGGCTTAATCCCCATTATCCACGTTAATCCCCCTATATCCTGCTATATCCCGCGTGCTTAGAACTCCTAAACTCCTAGATCCCATGCCGCCCCTAACCATAACCTTAATCCCTAGCCCCTAGCTAAGCTTAATCCGGCTTAATCCCCCTTAATCCACGTATATCCTCATATATCCGGGGCTTAATCCCGCGCCTTCTACAGGCCTCTGTTACACTTCCCCGACGTTCCAGTGGCCTTCCTTCTGGGCCATTTCCCATAGATTTCAGGGCTTGATCCATTTTAATCCCCTTATATCCACCTTAATCCCTCTATATCCGGCTTAATCCCGTGCACTATTAAGGCCTTCGACACCTTTCTCCGACCTTCCTGTGGCCTTCCTGACTATTTCCATTCCATTTCGGGGCTTAATCCGGTTTAATCCCCCCATATCCAGCTTAATCCCTCTATTTCCATCTTCAATCAGTTTTGGCTAGCCACAATCACTTTTGGCTAGCCAAAATCAGTTTTGGCTAGCCATAATCAGTTTTGGCCGAAAATCGGCCAAAATCAGTTTTGGCCGGCCAAAATCAGTTTTGGCCGGTAATCAGTATTGGCCGCAACATATGCACAAAGACTATCTCTTTAATCCAAATAGAGAAGAAAATGCCAAAATAGCTATGTACGCTTCTTCTAATGAAGGAATTAAATTTGGGATTCAGCGACGCTATTTTTGCATATTCAAATGCCATTGGGCAAATAATTAGAAACGAAAAAAACAAAGGCATTTGATAGCAAAATTGACGTTTTTCGAATGAATCTTTCATAATGAAAATTTAAAATTGAAAATTATATCTTTACATATATGGAGAAAAAATTATTACAATTTTATAATATGTTTTAATCAAAAATGTAAAAAATCAAACCACTAATTAGAATAAATGTCGGTAAAATTAGAATCTGTATACCACAATTTGATATCAATGCCAATGCCAACTCATTATTGTTGATAAAAAAATTTGTCTTGGAAATAATATTTGAAATGTAAAAAAAGCAATTTTGCTAAATTAATGGATAAATTTGCTTTTTCAAATAATTAAAAAATTTATTTAATGCTATAAATTTTACAATTAATTTTCCATATTTATTTATTGATTTTACTTAATTTTTTTAAATATTGAACTAAGCAAAATTTATTTAAGATTTCCGGAAAGATTTAAATTAAGTTTTCCGGTAAAATTTCAATTAAGCTTTCCATAAATTATGTATTAATTTTAATATTTTTTAAATAAAGTTGAAATTTTATTTAAAAAATAGGTCAATGTTTTTAGAAATTATTATTGTAATAAAAAGTGAAGGAAATTTATTTAGATATATTTATTTTAATATTTTATAAAATTATTGGATTTTTTAAACAAATACATATATTGGTAATTAATTGAATTTATTTTAAAAGATTTTTACCATCGCCATTATAAAATTAGAAACTATTATTCTATAAAAATAAAAAAAGCATTTTAGAAAAAAAATGTAATACTAATTTAACTTTTTAAAATGAAAACCTATAATACTATAAAAAAATAAATATAATGATAAATAACAAAAAATGTCATAGAATAATTATGAAATAAATAGTTTTAGAGTTTTAACAAATTTTATTAATAAAATGACACATAAATATGAATCTGATAGCAAAGAAAATATTAATCTTTCTCATTCATTTAAAAATAAAATATAAAATTTACAGCATGTTTAATTTAAATAATATTAATTTTGAACTGATTTAAAAAGGCAAATTTTATTTTATCTGCTATTTATTTCAGAATGAAACGACTTATAATCGTTAATCTTTGTTTCATTTTATTATTGATTTATTTTACAAAAGTAATCAATTGTTCGGGTTACAATAATCAGACACCTGGTAAAAGCATCAGGTATATTGGAGAAAATGTGCCCATGCCAAGTATCAGGCCTATGGGAGAAAATGTGCCCATACCACCGAAAAAAGATCCGACATTTTTGAAATTATCAGAAGATGGGATGGAATCAATTAGAACCAGTTTACAAAAGGGATCCATCAGAGTAGGTGCCGAAAAGACCCCGTCTGATTCAATTAGGAAAATGGAAGAAAATATAGCATCGGGAGGCATAATCAATTTCTCAATTAGAAGTAACAAAGATGAACTAAATCTTGGCAAAAGCACATCATCAGATGAAGAATTTTATTCTGACCATGGTATAACCAGCATGGCGCCAACCGAGCGTTTGTTGTTTTTTTTATATTTAAATAAAATTAATGAAACAATGGAAAAATTGTTGAAATTTAAAAAGTACTTTATTTTACATTTATTATTAGAGCAATTAGGTGCAAAAGTTTTAAATTGAATTTTCAAAATGAATAATAAATTATATTCATAAGGTCCAGAGAAATCATGCATGTAATATACCATTGAATTAATGTAAAGTTATCTTGAACAAATTTTTAAAATAAAAATAGATTATTTTATTTTATTTTTTATTTTATTTTTTATTTACATTAAACTTTTATAAAATAATTGGTTACTTATTATTTTACACTGATAATTTTTATATTAAAGGCTATATTTCATTCCAAAATCCCGATGAAAATATTGACTCAATCAGAAGCGATCAGCCTCCGAAAAATGAAAGTATGTGTTTTTTTAAATGAATATTCTTTATGAAATTGAGAAAAGCTATTATAAGTTTTTAATATTGAATATTTTTAAGTGCGAGAAATTTTTTTGGCAAAATTTTTACTATCAATATTTTAAAATTAATTTTGGAATAAATTTAAAAAGTATCTTTTAATTTTAAACCAGTGGATTTTTAAAATTCCCTTAATAATTTTTATGGTCAAATGATTACTTTTTATTATGATATTTTTTTAATAGAAAAGAAAGAGATGAAAAAATATATGATTTCAATGTTATTTTTGGAAAGTGAAAGTATTATATAAAAATAATGTATTTTTAAAATAGCAAAATAAATAAGAATAATTTATGAAAATCTGATTTTTAAATTTTTAAATATTCATTCAGAAATAAAACACAAAGGTTATCGATTCACTTTTGATAACATAAAACTATTAGAAGACGGGGGATGGGTTGCATATTATAAATGCGCGCGACATTGTAGAGGACCGGATGGTCGAATAACGCGTTTGATAGATAAAAATGGTGTAAAAACCTTGAATCATGAACACGCCCTTGATTGCCTTGCAAACAAACCAGTATATTACAGTGAGAATCCAAAATACTTATTATTTTTTTTTCTAAAAAAATTCTTCTATCATCAAAAAACAATTTTTAGCCCCCAAAAATCTCTTTTCCCTCAAAAAATTTTTCGTTCTCAAAAAACAATTTTTCGCGTTCAATTGTTTTTTTCTTTTATTAAATTATTATTTTTAAATGAATATACAATATGTATTTTATTAAATAGGAACTTAAAATTAAAAAAATTATAGATAGAATAGAGTTTTTTTTAATTAAATTCTTTCTGAAATATTCTTTCTTGAAAATTTTTAATTAAATTTCAACTTTATAAAATATATATATTGAATATTTAAAATAAGATAAAACCAGACATTTGAGCGAGAAAAATTTTTTAAGGCTAGACGTAATTTGCGGGAAAAAATTTTATGGAAGAAAAGTTTCGGTTTAAATGTATTTTTTTGGGTTATTAAAAAGAAATTTTAAGGGCAAAAAAGTGTTTTTAAGGGAAAAAAATTTTTTTAGTGAGAGAAGATATCAAAAATTAACTCAACAAAAATCTATAAAATAGCAACCATCAAATTCTACCGAAATAGTTAATTTTTATAATTACATAAATAAATTCACTGAGTAATTTTTGTCCAGTGTTAGTTATTTTAGATATTTTTCCCGAATCTTGATTATAGAATTTTTTTAGATTTTGAATAAAAAAAATTATTTTTCAGCTGATATAAAGCACATGAATTATTTATAGATATTTTTCCTGAATCTTGATTGTAGAATTTTTTAGATTTTGAATAAAAAAAATTATTTTTCAGCTGATATAAAGCACATGAATTATTTATAGATATTTTTCCTGAATCTTGATTATAGAATTTTTTAGATTTTGAATAAAAAAAATTATTTTTCAGCTGATATAAAGCACATGAATTGTATTGAAAAAAAATTTATGCAATTTTATATTATAAAAAAGATGCTTCATAAAAATGTCAATTTTTTATATTTATTTAAAATCGTTTTTTAAAGGGCCCCCTAAAACTTCACATGTTGCTAGTAAAAGTATTCGAAAAAAAATGCCCAAAGAACATTTGCCAGAAATAATGGAAGAAAGCAGTGATGATGAATCTGTACAAGAAATTCCTGCCATGCCCTCCCATGTACAACCACGAATAAGAGATAACGAAGGATTAAATTATGGGGATGCATATTATTTCAGGGCAATGTCACTTAGAGAAATGGATGAAGAATTAGCCAATCCACATGGATGGTTGGGAAATTTTGTGATCAATGCATATTTGCATTTGTTGACCCGAGAAAGGGACAATATGAGATTTGTGCCGAGCGATATTTTAACAAGTTATAGGAAAACGAATGTGATTAGGCCTGATTGGTTTCAACATCAAATTGAACAAGAAAGCAGCATACAAGCAGTCCGATTTTGGTTAATTCCAGCAAATTTGAACGATGATCATTGGGCATTGGCAGTTTATGACATGAATCTTAAATATGTGGTCTTTTGCGATTCATTAAATAAGGGTCGAGATACCCCTGGAAGTTTGGCATTCAAAGTAGTCCTGTTCAAATTTTTCACCAATTTATATGCCAATTTCAATGTACAATTAAATATGGATAAAGTTGGATGGATAAATCGATTAGATATTCCAAGTCAAACTAACACATGGGATTGTGGAGTATTCGTGTTGATGTTTGCTGAAAAAATTATATGGAGTGGTGATATTATGGCATCTTTTCACTTTACTCAAGATATGATACCAGAAAATCGTTACAGAATATATCGAGAATTAATGGCGTATTGTTTGTAAGATTTTAATAATTTTTTGGAATTACTATTATTCAAATTAAAATTTTTAAAATTATTATTCTATTTTTATTAATTATAATTATCCAGTCCTGAGAGTGAAACATCAACTGGTTCAATTCGACCTCAAGCAGCTCAAAGAATGGAAAAAGAACAATTTATCAGTGAATTGGAAAATATTCAATCTAAAAGAGATATAGGAAAAACAGAATCTATCAGAAGAATGAAAGGAACTGAATCAATTAGACATATTGAACAAATAAATGAATCGCAAAATGTAATGGAAGTAGATGAAAGGCATTCAAATGATTCGACTGGATCTGGAATTAGTGGTTCTATTAGGCGCTTGGATAATTTGCAGTTTGATTCGATAAGAAAAAAGAAAAAAATGGAAAGTGGAATAATTCATGAATCAATCAGACCAACTGGGGAAATTCAAAGTGGCTCAATAAATCGTACTGAGGAAATGCCTGGTTCAATCAGATCAGCAGGAGAAACGCACAGAAAAATTGGTCAATAATATAAATTATGCCATTTTTTTAATATTAAATTTCTCTCATTATGACATAAAACAATTTTATTGAGCATTAATTTAATTTTTAAAATTTTTTTTCTAATTTTTTACAATAATTTTTTGCAGCAAAATTTGTGAAAAATGAATATGGAGGATATTTACTTGTTCATGATGGACATGCTTATTTGAATGCAAAAAATTTTATACCTGAAACTAGAGGATCCGTAAAGTGGATGTGTGTGGAAAGAAATACTGAAGCAAAATGTATGGGAGAAGTTAAAGTGAATGATAATAACCAAATAATCGGCAAAATTGAACATAACCATGATTCAATTTCAGAAAAACTAAAAGGATTGCAGACATATGAACATTTTAAAGGTTCAATATTTTATTATAAGATTTGAAGGAAATATTTTGAACATATGTAGAGAAATCTTACCGAGAACGAATATTTCGACGTAAACGTTATCTACTGATATTTTAATATAAAACAATTTTGATTTCAATAAAAATTATAAATTGATTTGCAAAAATTGATATTAAATTAGAAAAACTTATTGACAAAAGAAATAAATTAAAAATTTGAACATTGATTTGGATTTTATTTTATAGATGCTATTACGCAAGAGAATTTTCAAAATTTGCCCGAGAGAAATAGAGTATATGTGGATGGATTCATTTATTTATTACCAAAGAGAACAAATAATAATAGAATTTATCTTGTTTGTGTAGAAAGTTCAACAGGATGCCGAGGCAGAGCGATTATCGAAAATGAACAAATTGAAGTTACTAAACAACATAACCATAAAGGCATAACAATTGTACATGGTAATTCAAAAAATTTAATAGAATAGAATTTTTCGATTTATTATTATCTTTAAGATTTATTATTGAATTCTTTCCAAATTATTAATGAAAAATTTAAAAACGGTCTATTTTTGCAACAGAATTTGAAAAGTGAATATTCTATTTTTTGATATTATTTAAAATATTGTCCTTCTAAGAGATATACATACCAAAAACATAGCAGATATAAAGGATCTTCAGACAATTTTCTGATATTTCAAATCCATTATTTAGATGACTTTTATTCTATTGTAATAATAAAGTAAATTCAAATTATACAAAACTAATAGATTCATTTCCAGGGTTGCCAGATGGATTTTTACTTTGGGGGGCATTTTGGAAAAAAAAGGGGGCATTTGGGGGGCATTTTCAGTAAAAAAGGGGGCATTTTGGGGGGCATTTTTAAAAAGTGCCAAAAATGCAAAAATTTTTCCAATAATGGCCGCGCAGCGAAAAACTAGACCAAAAATTTTCCGCGTAGCGAAAAATTAGACCAAAAATTTGCCGCGCAGCGAAAAATTAGACCAAAAATTTGCCGCGCAGCGAAAAATTAGACCAAAAATTTGCCGCGCAGCGAAAAATTAGACCAAAAAATAATAAAAAAGGGAAAAAATGACAAAATTTTAAAAAGGGGGCATTTGGGGGGCAACTCGGCTCGGGGGGCACAAAAGGGGGCAAAATCTCAAAAAGGGGGCAAATGCCCCCCGTGGGGGGACATTCTGGCAACCCTGTTCATTTCGATGAGATAAACATAAATATAAATCTAACATTGGTTTCATTCATAAAAGGAAAATAGATATAAATGCGGGATCTGATTAGGAAGGAATGAAAATGAAGCTCAATATAGCATTAAAAAACTAAAAAAAAAAAACAAAATTTTTATTCCATACAGTATGTATATATAAACAATTTAATTACCTATACTCATGATTTTTAATTAAGTTAATTATTATATTATATGAACTAAAAAAGAAAATAATTATTAATTGCTGAAAATATTATAAAATTATTTCTTCTAAGGCGCTGGAAAATTGGCGGAATATGCGAGACATGAATTCGGTGGTTATTATATGCTTAATGATGGATTTGTTTATGAAAAGCAACCATTGGAAGAATGGGCATGTGAGGAGCTTAAAAAAAATCCGCCTTGTTTGGCAAAGGCAATTGTCGACAGAAATAATCGGATCATTTTCACAAGTGGGCAGCATAACCATGAAAGGTACTCAAATTGTATTTATATAGTATCAATTACATACATATTTTGCACTAATAAATATAATAAAAGATTATGGCAAAAGGCTTATGGCTTTTCTCCTCCTTTCTTTCTTGAATTTTATATTTTAATCCTCGATTGTTTGGGAAATTGACGCCTATATCAATCTTAAATTTCAATTTATTATTTATCGAGTGGACTTCACCTGTCTTCTTCTCTCTCCTAACATCCCGGATTTTTGGAAATATTTAGAAATTGGAAAGTTTGGAGATTAATAAATCTATGAAATAATAAATAATTAATTTATATGTTTTGATATGCGAGAGCACAACATCGTCCAATCTTTACAATAAAATAGGCTTTTCATTATGAATTTTATAAAACTATTCCCTCTCTTTTTTTTGACGTCAATTGCACGGCCTTATCCTAGTGAAAGGATATTTGCTGCAAAATGGATGGGACGAACTTTCGGCAGAAAATAAATTACAAGCAGAACAAGGCAAACCAATTATACATGATGGTTACGCATATTTTCTTGATGGGAAAACCACCAATAGCAAGCGGTATTACAAATGCAAGCACAATTATATTAAAAAGTGAGATCGAAACTTTTTTAAATAATAATTGAGATTATTTCGATATTGGGAATATAATATAAAATAATATAATTGGTCCCCACAAAACTGATTTAACAAAAATTTATTGTTTATGATACAAAACACTAGTCAATTATTTTAATTTTTTTTAAATTTTTATATTAATTGTTTACTAATCTCTGAAAATTAAACTACATCTTAGTCATAAGAGAATATTAAAAAGCTTTATATATTTTTAATTAGGAAATGATAAATTTTAAATAATTTCTTTCATCACATTTTAATCAGATCGAATAATAAATGTTCCAGCCGAGCCCTTGTCAAAGATGGTATGATCGATGTTACAATAAGACATAATCACGAAAGAAATTGATTTTATCAAGAATTAAATATAAATTTTTCCCATCTCTATGTTATTTTTAATTTTTTTACGATGAAATTATTTAAAAAGCGTTTCATTTTATTTAATATTTAAAAATCTATGGAATGTTTAAATCCACAAAAATTTGAACTTTTAAATATAATATATATCCAAGTTCTTTAATAAAATAATAACCAACATTTATTAGGGTTGTTGCGAATAGTGCTGTTTAATCTCCACACGGTACAATTAAAAAAAAGTGAAAAGCTTGCCCTAATTTTTGGCTATCCATTGATATATTGCTCATCAGCCAAGTTGTGGCTAATACTTTGAAAAATCGCCTTTATTTTGTTTTATGCACATAAGATAGCCAAAACATAATAGTTTTCGATGATCTATATCCCAATAGAAATTTAATACTTAGAGCTATAAGATGCATTTTATATCATTTTGATTGGTTATTAGGCTGAGCTATGGTTCGTCAAAATCGTTGAGAAGGAAATAGTCGAGACAGAAATGATCCTCCAAACCGGTAAGTGGTAAAAGCAAATTTGGATAATGTGTAACTGGCAGCGATAAATTCAAATGATCCGGAAGAGGAAAAAAATTTATTTGTCCTTAAAATTTATTGAAATTTAGTAAATATTTTTTCAGAAAATTTTTTATGTGAAAAATAAGACCTTTAAAAAATTTTCCCACTCCCGTCCCCGCAGGGAACACCGCAAGTGATAACTCCGCCTATCCCGTTCCCCGCAAACTCTGTGATTAGAACTGAATATACTAGAAACGAAATTTAATGATTGTAAAAAAGTTTATATCATTAAATTTTTTTTGTCATTTTATATTTTCTCCGTATTTATTAATATATTATAGTTGATTATGAAATTATGATAACCCTAAATCAAATTTTTAATGCCTTACTAAAGACTATAAAAAATATAAAAATTTTCGTTAACACAGCATATTTTGTAGAATTATAGTTTTATTATTTTCATTTATAAAAATAAAACTATAATAATACAAAAATTTGATCCTATTTAAAGGAATAGAAATCAATGAAAAATGACATAAACCTTGCTTTTCTTATTCAAATACGATTTATTATTTTTATTTTTGATATATTTCTTATAAAAAAAGCTCCATTAAAATATAAAATATCGATTTTAAAATTTTTCAATAATATAAAATTTTTTAAGGAAAATGGCAATAAATAAAATTGTCGATATTTTTCTTATTATTATTTGCATTTATTATTTAAATAAAGTATATGCTTCGGATTCAACGAATGAAGCAATGAATAAATACATGCAAGAATTATCGGCGGAAAGACAAAATCCAAATCCACAACCACAACCAAGCGGTTCATCTGTAAATGCTTTAAATCCGCCTCAAATTGGCCAAGTAAGTATCAGGAGCCAAAGTGCCAGCACTCAAGCGGTATACAACCAATGGTTACAAGAAATGTCAAGGGATAGGCAAAACCCAAATCCACAACCACAACAAAGTGGTTCGTCTGTAAATGCTCCAGCATTTGCCGATTCTCCCGCGTTCTTTAATCAATTTTTGAATGAACTGGAGGATATAGAGAGAAAACAAAATCGTGCCGAAAATCCGTCTCAATCTGGTCCTGTAAATGTCCCAATTCCAAGTGCTAACACTATGGAAGAATATTACCGATGGTTGCAGGAATTGACAGATGAAAAGCGGAATCAAATTCTTGCCGTAAATCAGCAGGTATGCTTTGAATTAAAATTAAATAAAAACAAAATTAGGTCGATTCGGATCTGAGAAGCTTTCAATCTGAACGAGATTCCATGAAATGGCAGGAAGAACTAGAAAAAAATGTTAAATATGAGAAATTTGATCGTAAAGTATCTGAACAACATTCCTATTTTGGCCCAGCTGATATGGAATTGGACACGGCAAGCAGTCGACTACAAAAAGGTTAAGAATTTCTTTAGAGAAAATTGGAAAATAAAAAAAAAATTGATTTTTGAATTTGAATCAAACAGGCTAGCTAAATAATTAATCAATTATGACTAAATATTAAGTAAAAATTCATAAATTTTTAAGTTTTTCGAAATAACAACATTTTTTGTTCAAACTTCGGCTAAATTTCAAAATTAACTGAAAAAATAAATGAAAATTAATCACTAACATTATTTCATTGCTTTTAATTATTCCTGGTATTGATTTACTTAATATAAAAATAATGCCATCAACCAGGGTTTATATATGTTGCGCCCGAAACGCGGAATCGTCCATTCCCGGGAATGGATGGCCATCCCAAATCGGGAATCTCGGTTTCTAGGCATCGTACAGACTCGAGAGTAGGCTCATTCGATTCGTCATGGTCAATTTACTATATGAAATTTCAATTGCAGACCCCTAAACACTAATCTTAGCCCCTAAACCCTAGCCCAAAGCCCCTAAAACCCATGCCGCCCTGAACCATAACCCTAACCCTAACCCTAGCCCCTAATTCGGTCTGTAATTGAAATTTCATATAGTAAATCGACTATGACGAATCGAATGAGCCTACTCTCGAGTCTGTACGATGCCTAGAAGCCGAGATTCCCGATTTGGGATGACCAAGATGCCTGTCCAATCCCAGGAATGGACAATTTCCGGAATTGTACGTTACATATACACCAAAATTAATCAATTTTAGTTCTTATTAATTAGAAGGAGTGGAATGGGTTTTTTAATATATAATTATTATTTGCTTTGTTTATTTTAAATTCAAGGACTACCTAAAAGTCTTAACTTATTCATTTAGATAAAAAATTTTCTGATGAAAACATTGGCTCAATCCGTAGACTGCTCCTAAAAAATGAGCGCATGTTTTTTTTTAAATTTTATTCAGTGAATATTCTTTTAAAATTTAAATTTTAATTAAATGATTATGATTAGAATTTTTTATTTTGGTCAAAATTGATTTATTATAATAATCAATGATGATCATTTATTGATAAAATTTACTTAGAAATAAATCAATGTTTTCATGATTGTTTTAAAATGATATGATAATGAAATCATTTTGAATTATAACGGATTTACTATCATATCATTATCATGAATATTATTTTAAATATCACATTAAAAAATAAAAATAATTTTAAAAAAATTTTTTACCAGTAATTATTCACAATGGTTATCGATTCAATTTTAATACGAAAAGAAAATTAAATGATGGAGGGTGGGTTACATATTATTTATGTGCGAGAAGATGCAAAGGTCCAGATAAGGATGGAAAAATATCGATGACACGTTTGGTAAATAAAAATGGTGAAAATATTTTGAATCACGAACATGCCCCTGATTGTCTTGCAAATAAACCAGCATACTATAGTAAGAATCCAAAATATATATATTATTCCCCAAAAATTCTTTTTCGTGCAAAAATATGAATTCCTAAAATCTTTTTTTTTCCTACAAAAACAAAATATTTTTCCCTCAATAAATAATCTATCCACAAAAAAATTTTATGCATTCAATGTTTTTTTTTTATTTAAATTATTGCTTTTATTGAATATTCAAGATGTATTATTTTAGTATATCGAAATTTGGTACTTGTTAAGTTTGGGTCCCCTTTTTGAAAAGTGCTTGGTCGCCCCTATGGGTCATCAGGTTTGGGGTTAGGGTCATTCAGGGATATGTTAGGAATAGGATGGGGATGGGGTAAAAATCATCCCAATTGTGTCCTAAACCCAAACCCAAAACCTAACACCCAAAGGGGGGACCCTTCACTTTTCCTCATTTTTACCAAGGTGACCCAAAAAGAGGATCCAAACTTAACAAGTACCCGAAATTTATATTAAAAAATCTTCCACCCAGCAGAGAAATAAACAGTTCTTATCTCATATTTTTGATGATTTTTTATTTTCTTTTTTTTTGTCTTAAATGAATATTAATGGGTATTCGAAGTTGAGGAATCAGAATATCATATTTGTTTTGAATTTTGATCAATATTTAAAAACCGGTTTAAAAATTTTACTTTTTTGGAAATAAAATTGGGAAAATAAAGCTTTAATAACATTTAGAATAAAAAAAGAAACCTACTCTATTTCTATTTATTCAAGACCATTTCGGATACATTCAAATCACCATATATATTTTTATATGTTCTTTTAATCCGCTCATATCAGGTTTTATGACAATATGGTGATGATATTCGTAATCAATTCATATGTTTTATTTATATAACTAATTTTTTATATCAAATTTAGAAAAAATCTTCCGAAACAGTACGGCGCGAAATCTGTTTAGATCATTTAAAAATTCAAATTCCAGAACAAACTCAATATTCGGATACTCTGATTTCAAAAACACTTTGATATATTTTAAAGAAAATAACAAAATAATAAATTTTTATCTATAAAATTTGGCGAATGAAACCCCATAAATTGTACTAATAAATTTTCCAGAAAGAATAAATTTTAGCCGAAAATTTTAAATAAAAAATTTACATGAAAATTTAAATAAAATATCCAGAAAATTCTATACGAAAAATTTTAATTAAACTTTTTCAAGAAAATTTATTTTTTTCTGGATTTTTTTAAAAATTAAATTTCGATAAATACATTATTTAAAAACAATAATAAAATAAAACAAAACATAAAAAGCACGAAAGATTGTTTCTTTTGGAAAAAATTTTTGTAGGGAAGTAGAAGTCTGAGAAATTCTACCAAAATAGCTTATTTCTTCAGAGATATAAATAAATTCATTAATTAAGTAATATTTCTTGTTCTAGCTATTTAAAATATTTAATTATATATTGAATGATTTTTGAATTTGAACCAAAAAATTCAATTAAGCATGAATTTTGTTGAAAAATTATGTAAACAATTTTATATTATAATGAATTTTCCATAAAATAGTTAAAAAATCGTTTTTTAAAGAGTCATCTAAAAATTCTCTTGCTAGAGAAAGAATTCGAAAAAAGTCCAAAAAACATTTGCCAAAAATTATGGAAGAAAACAGTGACAATGAAACTATGCAAGAAATTCCTGCCATGCCTTCCAAATCTATCAGAGAAATGGGAAAAACTCAATTTATCGGAGGAATTGAAGGAACCCAGTCAATCAGAGAAATGGGAAAAACTCAATTTATCGGAGGAATTGAAGGAACCCAATCAATCAGAGAAATGGGAAAAACTCAATTTATCGGAGGAATTGAAGGAACCCAATCAATCAGAGAAATGGGAAAAACTCAATCTATCGAAGGAATTGGCGGCTCAGCAAGTTTCAGTTCTCGTGCATACTTTAATCAATGGTTGAATGAAATGGAGGAGAAAGAAAGAAAACAAAATCGTGCCGAAAATCAGCCAGTATGTTTCGATTGAAAATTAAAAAAAATAAAATTAGGTCGATTCGGATCTGAGAAGCTTCCAATCTGAAAGAGGTTCCAAAAAATGTCAGGAAGGACAAAGTATTAGATGGAAATTTGCCAATCAAGCATCGGAACAATGTTCGTATTTTGGTCCAGCTGATATGGAATTAGACACGGCAAGCAGTCAATTACAAAAAGGTTAAGAATTTCTTTAGAGAAATTTGGAAAAAAATTAATCAAACAAATTATTTAATATTAGAGAAAAATCAAATCGGTTCTGGTTATAATCAACAATAAAAACTAATTTATTTTCCTAATTTTTTATAAAATAATTTTGAAATTTTTTAAATCATAATTTAAAATAAGTTAAATAAAAAATCAATAAATAATATAACAGAGTTTTTTTGATGTATATTCACAAAAATTCTTAATATTAGTAAATATATCAAATAAAATATAGAGAAAGAGAGCGACGATGAATCTTTACAAGAAATTCCTGCCATGCCCAGCCATGTACAGCCAAGGATAAGGAATAATCAGGAAATAAATGTTGGCAGTGAACGTTTCTTTACTGCATTCAATCCCGAAGATATGGATGCATTAGCCAATCCACATGGATGGTTGGAAAATTTTGTGATCAATGCATATTTGGAATTGATAACCCGAAATCGAGAAGATGCGAGATTTGTGCCAAGCGATGTTATAACAACCTTTTGGAATTCGAATGTGATTAATTCTGATTGGCTGGAACAGCAAATTTTGCAAGGCAACATTCATTTGGTTCGGTTTTGGCTAATTCCAACACATATTTACGGAAATCATTGGGCATTAACTGTTTTGGATTTGCATAAAAATGAAATAGTCTTTTGTGACTCATTATATATGGGCCAAAATACACAACGATATTGGCAATTCCAAGCTGCCCTGAACAATTTTTTTGACAATTTATATGCCAATTTTAATGTGTTTTTGGACATGAATCAAGTTGAATGGACAAATCGAGATGATATTCCACCCCAAAAGAATGGTTGGGATTGTGGAGTGTTCCTGTTGATGTATGCCGAAGAAATTATAAGGAGCAGTGATATTTCCACAAATTTCACTTTTACTCAAAATATAATATCAGAATGTAGACTGAGGATATATCGGGAATTGTTGGCGCATCGATTGTAAGTTTAAAATAATAATAATTATGGGTAAAAATTTATTCAAATTGAATTTTTTTAAAATTATGGCAATTATTTAATGGTTAACAATTTATTTTAAAAAGGTAATAGATAAAAAGCAAGAAGGGATATGCATTAAATTGTTCATGGTAACAAAATTGTATACTTAACTGAACAGGTTCTAAAATTTTCGTGTGATGAATTTTTAAATAATAACAAAAAATGATGAGTCCCTCAATTAGAGGAAAATTTTACATTTTAACGATATATTAAATTTTTTATTACCAAAATATTGGATCTAACCTTAATTTTTTCCTAATTCCTAACAATAAACCTAATCCTAGCCTTACCTTTAATTGCCATAAGCTTTTTCGAAATTTTTGTGTTTTATGTCAATCTAAAGGTTGATCCGACATTCGATCTCTCTTCATTCAAACATCAATAGATATGGCTATATGAAATGAAAATTTTTCTAATTTCGCTCAATTGGTGACCTTCAATTTTTCCTTTTCATGAGGTCATAGCTTTTTGTCCGGGCGATTCATTCATAATTTTGTTAATATTAAACTCAGATTGTCGTGAAGTATCAAATGGTACGCCGCTTGATTCTAGATGCGAATTTTATCTTTAATATGATATAATTATTAATGAAATTTAAAAAATTTAGCCCTGAACAATTTGCTTTGATTCAAATGAGGGAACGATCAACTGATTCAATTCGGCCTACTACACAAGTAGTCCATTCAATTCGGAATTCTAGTGTATACACACCAAATCTGGATTCAATTCGTACTTCTGGGGCAACAATTCAGACTGATTCAATTAGAAAAGTTAATGATATTGATATGGAAAAAGTATCAAGTCATAGATTAATCAGAGAAATAGGGACAAAATCAATTAGAGAAATGGGAAAAAAATCAATCAGAGAAATGGGAACAAAATCAATCAGAGAAATGGGAACAAAATCAATCATAGGGATGGAAGAAACTGAATCAATTAGACCAATCGAATTTTATGAATCAAATACTGCAATGGAAATAGAAGGAGCACAATCACATGAATCGATGGGATCTGGAATTAGTGGTTCAATTAGACATTTGGATGATTTGGAAATTGAATCAATTAGAAAAAAGAAAAAAATGGAAAGCGGAATAATTCGAAAATCAATCAGAAAAACAGCTGGATCAATCAGATCAGTAGGAAAAACGCTGGAAGAATCAATGAGTTAAAATTCAAAAAAAATTTTATATAAAAAATAATTTTTCAATAGAATGTTATAAATATATTAATTCAGAGACTAGACACTAAATAATCATTTCTAATAAAAAATTACAGCAGCCAAATATGTGAAAAATGAATATGGAGGATATTTACTTGTTTATGATGGATTTTTTTATTTGAATGCGAAAAATTTTGTAGCCACAAGTAAAAGAAAAGGATTATGGATGTGTATTGAAAGAAATTCAAATTGTTTGGTTGAAGTGATAGTGAACGATAATAACCAAATAAGCATCAAAAATGAACATAATCATCACCCATTTGCAGAAAAATTTAAAGGAATGCAGACATATGACAATTTTAAAGGTCTGTTAATATTTAATTGAAAGATATGATGAAATATTTTCTATTACTAGAATAAAATTAGATATACATATTAAAATGTAATAGAGAATAAATATTAAATATTTACGAACTCCGAATTTTGCTTATTTTATTTTCAAAGTGAATTTGAATTAATTTTTGATTAAATTGATATTAAGTATTAAGTTTAATTTGTAAAAATAGAAATCATTTACACATAATGGGAATAATTAATAGCGGAAGCGATTATTTTATTTAACAGATCCTCTTACAAAGGAAAATTTACAAAATTTGAAAGAGAGAAAAAAATTGTATGTGGATGGATTCGCCTATGCTTATAATTCAGCAAATGTAAAGCGAATTTATTACAATTGTGAAGACACTTATAAAGCAGCCAAGTGCCCAGCAAGAGCGAATATCGAAAATGATCATATTGAAGTTACCATTCAACACAATCATAAAGGAAAAATAATGGCACCAGGTAATTTCTAAAATGGGTGAACAATCATTCATTTCTTACTTCATTTTTTTATTACCTTAAAATTTTTATTCATAGAATTACAATTTATTAAATCTAGCAAAATAAATCGAAATATTTAATAATTGGGTTAATTCCCCGCAACTGGGGAATGAAAAAACGGGGTACGGGGAAAGCGGGAAATCAGAGTGCGGGGAACGGGGGATGGGGAGACTCCCATCTAAAATTCCCCGCGGGGACTACCCGCCCCGCTCTCGTTTGGAGTAGTGTTCATTTTTTTGAAATTTTTTACTCAAATTTAAAAATTCGCGAAAAAATTTAATTTTTCTTGTTACTAAATGACCATAATAGGTAGAATTCACATCCCCAAAATAAAAAATATGTTATATGGATTTAAAAAAAAATGGTAAAAATCCGATAAAACAAATAATTAGTAGCTGCTAAAAATTGTTATATCCGAATATAATTTAAATTGACTAACACTTAGTTTTAATCCAAGGAATTCAATAGTCAATAATTTAATGATTTTTTCCAATAAATATAAATGTCAAATAAATGTGGAAATAGGCGAATGGGAAATTACTCAGAATGAGAATGGAACTGAGATGGGGAGGAAAGATCGGACTCAAACTTAAATAGGGACAATGGGGAGAAATAAACAACATTAAAAGAGTGTGGGAACAAAGTGGCAAATGCCAAAATCATCATTTGAATTCTACCTAACACCACAAAAATAATTTTAAAAATGCTTAGAAATTGACAAAAAGGTGGTATATGCGAAACATGAATTCGGTGGTTATTATATGCTTAATGATGGATTCGTTTATGAAAGACAAGCTTTGAATGAATGGAAATGTGAAGAACGAAGGAAAGATACGCCATGTTTGGCAAAAGCAGGCGTTGACAATGACAACCGGATAATTTACCCAAGCGAGCATAATCATGAAAGGTATTCAAATATTACTTTACAATATATTGTTTAAGTATAAGTAATTTACTTGTGTAAAGATATATTAATATAAGTATACATATATCTAGATCAAAGCTTTGATAATGGTTTCGGTAACAATCTGTATAAAATCTATTCGAAATTATCATAAAAAATTCCCAATATTTTATTTTTGATTCAATTAATTGATAGTTGCAACTAATTCACTTTAAATTTTTAAATATTAATAGAAAATTGGCAGATTTTCAGTCATAAAATAAATGAGTATTTTCAAATATAAATTTTATTCCCTTATCATATTTCTGACGTCAAACACGCGGTCTTGTCCCATTGGAAGAATATGTACGACCGAATGGATTGGAAGAACTCTCAGACGAAAATAAATTACAAGCAGATCAAGGCCTACCAATAACCCATGATGGTTTCTCATATTATCATGATAGGAAAGGCAAAAGAACCAACATTTCAACTTACAGTTGCAAATACAATCAGAATACGTAAGATAGTGGTGTTTGCTTCCAATTTAAAATTATAATTTAAAATCGGCACTTAGTATAGGTAGATAATTTTAGAATCAAATTATGAAAAGAGGGCAAATTTAGATGCGTGTGCATATTTTTTTGTCAATATCTTTAAAGGATTTCTGGATAAATAATAAAATAATGTTTTTTTTTAATATCTGGAAATTTATGATGAAAATTTTTGATTATCTTTGCATTCTTATAAAAATTTTTCCTTCATAAATGCCATAAAAATCAAAAATTTTATATTTTAGAAAAATTTTAATTAAATATGCCTATTTTAGCACTTTTCCATGCACATAAATCCCCACTCTGATGAATAATTACTCTTAATTACTACACTAAATATTTTCTTTTTTTTAATTTTTATTCAATTTGTTTTATAGTTGTTTCCAATTCTCTACACACTCAGTTTCAAATTCTAGTATTGAGTGAAATGAAGAGAATATAAAATTAAAATTTTTTACATTTAGATCAAATTATAAAACTTGTTCGGGCCGAGCCCATATCAAGGATGGTTTAATCGATGTTACCGCTCAACATAATCACCAAAGAAAAGATTGACATTTCGAATAAAAAATAAAGTGAAATTTTTATCATTTATATATTTCTTTTAATGAATGATGATGGAATTAATTTGAGTTCATAATTTAATATATGCTCTTTTAAAAATCCACCTTTATTTATAATTCTTCTATCTTGGTGAAATTTTAAAAATAATTCCTAGTTCTCAAGTAAATGAAAAGGTCCTTACGTAAAATAATTAATTATTTTTATTAATATTGTAATTAAATGAAGTAGCGATATGAGAATATGAAATTGAATTAATATTTTGATATATTTCCTTCATCTTGGTATATTCTTTTAGATGAAACACAATTAAATTATGTTCCAAATTTTCTTTGATCTATAATCTTGACTATATCTCTGGCGTGTTTGATGTAATTTTTTTAATTTTCCTTTATGTTTGCTATATTTTATTTTTATTTTCAACAGAAATATAGTCTTGGTCAGGCCCCTTTGGGGACATTAAACGATCCTATCAGGATATAGAATGTTCTAAAGTGAAATGGATTTTGTTTTAATTTGAATTAGTTTATGGATGTGAATTTGCTAATGTTGATGAAATATTCCATGCGCCAAATTAATTCTCGCCAAAATATGGTCGTGAATATGAGAAATTAATAATTCCTAATAAAAATTATAATGGGAGGAAATGCGATGGTGAATACTAATTGAGAATAAAGAGAACAAATTAGATTAAATATGCTGGAATAATTCATCATCAAAAATGGAAATGGGAAAAGGCCGGCGGGATAGAGAATGAAGGAGAATAATTCAGAATAAAGAAGATGAGGAAGGAGAAAAAGATAAAAAAATTGAAATAAAATTAAGGTTCAAGTTGAATTCTTTTTGGTTATAAAATAATAAAAACATTGTCTTCTAGACTGTTTAAAAAATTTTATGAAAAATATATTGTCAATTTTTTTTTTATCATAGTCATAAGAAATATTAAATTATCATTTGTAGGCAACTCCTTAATATTAGAACTAGCTAAACGAAATTTATTGATTTTAGTAAATGTTTTATTTCACAAAAAAAATTTTGACTTTTTATATTATTCTCCGTCTTTATTAATATACTAGCTCAGACGCTCGCCCTACCGGGCGAGCTTCTGACCTAGTCTAATCTTTCTCTATCTTTCATCATTCTTATCTTAATTCTATCCTAAACATAATCATTTCCTAACTTATTCTATTCATTTTCATTTATCTAGTTGCTAAATCTACATTTTTCTCTTTACTTTTTTATTTTTCTGATGGAATAAAATTAAAAGAGAATTTTATTTTTAAACAATAAATGAGATGAAACAATTATAATCAACAATGTAATTCAATGGAAATAAATTAACAAAAAAACATTGATTATATTGAAATCCATATTCATTCCATCAACTTTTTTGACATAATTTTAAATTGATATGTGGCATTTATTTCCCCTTTTGGACCAATTGACCCTCCATTTTCATTTCATCAATATTCCAATTACACACATTCATTCCAATTCAGTTCAAAATTGTTAATTTTAATTTATCATCAATTGATTTCGTTAATTTTATTTTGGAAAAATAAATAAATTGACTTTAAATAAATTGAATTTAATTTATTTCGTTGCACATCCACTGCGCACGATTGCATTTTTCTGATGGATCTCTATTCTCTTGTCTTGCTCTTTCTAATTCAGCTTCTTCTTCTTCTTTCATCATAACATATGCTTGGGCAAAAGGGCTAATATCTTTTATCAAATCATAAACTTCTTGCAATAAACTTTGACTAACAGTGGGATTTGCCCGCTGCATAATATCTAAAGCTTGTGCTGTGTCAATTATAAACAATTGACCATATGCTGGATCATTGTCTGGGTCTGGATGCAATATATCTGATCATATATGCGGAAGCAATATGGACCTCGATTACTTGGAAATCTAAATCTAAGCGTGTTCATGGAGGCCACGGACACGCTACTATTCAAATGTCTAATACATTCAAAGAAATTTCTGGATCTTGGGTCTTGTCTTGTAAATAAATTCTTCAACAAATCTGGAAAATCTTGTTCTGGAATCTTTGGAATCAAAATCTTTCCATGCTGACAACAATCACTAAATGATTTGCCTTTTCCTGATACTATTTCTCCTTTCCAATGAAGACCAGTACAATGAATGCACTCTAAATTCATTGGACCTAAGCTAAATTCTTTTGCTAAGTCAGGCCTTCCGGATTTGTATGGACCTTCCGGCCTTTGATTTTGTCTTATTCTATTATTTTGGTGTCTATTTCTATCATCTATCAATCTTATATTTCTTTCTTGATCTGTTTCATTTGCTCTATTAATACTTGTTCTGTCTCTTTGCTCTGTTAATCTTATATCACGATCGCGATCTGATTCATTACTTCTATTTCTAGCATTATCTTTCATCTTTTCTAATCTCGCTCTCCTTTGTTCTTCACTTTCTTTTGCTCTCTGTCTTCTTTTCTTTTGTGCAGGTGTCTCTTTTCTGTTTACTCTCGAACTAATGCTAGAGACTAAACTTTGATTATCTTGTTCTGAATCTAAATCAATATCAAAATCTATTGTTGATGTATCCATTTGCTCTAAATCTATCTCTTTTGAAAAACCCGGTTGATCAGGCCGGCTATCAATCGCAATTTCTTCTTCATAATCTACTTCCATTTCATAAGCATAATCTAAATCTAATAAACTTGGTTGCTGGACATCTTGCACCAATATTCTTCTTCTCTTATTCAATTCATAATCTAATTGCAATGCATAATTATGATCTGAAACTAAATTACTTGATCTTGAGAAACCTGAATAACCTGGTTGCTGTTCATCTCTTATCAAAACACATCTTCTGTTATTCAATTCACTTTCATCTACAAACCATCTAGTTCTATTAACATAAGCAATATCTTGATCTTGGATTCTAACTTGCTCTCTATCTAAAAGATCTGTTGTACACTGCTCAAGAACAGCTCCTGGATTTTGATTTGAGATAAAGTTCTGGGAGATTCCAACTCCCTAATTCATTTCATTTTCTTGAACTTTATCTAATAATCTTGAACTATTATCTAGCAATCTTGAACCTGAACTAATATCTAATATTCTTGAACTAAAACTTTTATCTTTATCTAAATGCCGATGGTCTTCTGCTGCTGCATGTTGTTGTGGTCGTTGCATTTTTGGGGAATGATTTTTTGGAATGAATTTAGGAATGAGGAAAATGAGCAAAATCTCTTGCTTTTATATTTTTATTTTTTCTAAATACGTAACATTTCTTGCATGATTTCTTTGCTTACCATAATTGCTTTCTTAAAACTACGGTACTTATCATACCGTATACCAATTCTTGCATGATTTCTTATTTTTGTATGATTTCTCTGCTTACCAAAATTCCCTTCCCAAAACTACGGTACTTGACATACCGTATACCAAAATCACGTAAAATTACGTGAATCAAAAAACCAACTATCTGGTCATAATCAGCACCCTCGAAAACCCCTGTAACCAAAAATTCAGCTCAATCCATCCACACATCTCCGAGAAAATCGGGGGACATACAAACAGACACCTCTAAAATTATATATAGGATACTAGTCGACTAAGATAATATTAAATCAAATTTTTATTGATTGACTAAAAAACTATAATAAAATATATAAAAATTCAAATTTCGATACTACAGAATATTTTGAAGAATTATAGTTTTATTCTTTTTATTTATAAAAAAATAAAATTAAAATAATACAAAAATTTGATCCAATAAAAATGAATATATATAATCAATAAAAATTACAAATGTTTAGCCTCTCTCATTAAAATTAAAAATTTTTCATTTTTGATTTTTTATTTTAAAAATTATTCATAAATAATTTTTTAAATTTTAATAATTTTTTATTTCTAAAATTTAATTAAAAGTCGAACTTTGCACTAAATTAATCAAATTTTTATTTTAAAGGAAAATGAAAAAAATAAAACTCTATACATTATTCTTCTTATAATATGCATTTATTATACAAAGAAATTAACTGCTTCAGATTCCACGAATGAAGCAATGAATAAATATATGCAAGAATTATCGGCGGAAAGACAAAACCCAAATCCACAACCACAACCAAGCGGTTCATCTGTAAATGCTGTAAATCCGCCTCCAATTAGCCAAGTAAGTATCAGGAGCCAAAGTGCCGGCACTCAAGCGGTATACAACCAATGGTTACAAGAAATGTCAAGGGATAGGCAAAACCCAAATCCACAACCACAACGAAGTAGTTCGTCTGTAAATGCCCCAGCAATTGCCGATTCTCCCGCGCTCTTTAATCAATTTTTGAATGAACTGGAGGATATAGAGAGAAAACAAAATCGCGTCGAAAATGAAATAGAGTTGGACACTGCAAGCAGTCGCCTAATGGGCAAGGAATATTTTTAGAAAAAGATATAAAAAAGATAAAAGTTTTAAAACAAAAAATTAAGT
The DNA here is from genome assembly GCA_030063045.1 of Pratylenchus scribneri. Lineage (NCBI taxonomy): Eukaryota > Metazoa > Nematoda > Chromadorea > Rhabditida > Pratylenchidae > Pratylenchus > Pratylenchus scribneri. Next base: position 139,557 of record JAQSEB010000262.1, read on the forward strand.
TAATTATTCAAGATAAATCAAATTGGATCTGATGGATAAAATAAGTAGAAAAAAAAATATCTATTTAATTTTCATCCCTAATTTTTTATAAATTTAAATATAATTTTTAAATGCATTTTTAAAATCACGCTATAAAAAAAAGAATGGAAGAGCAAATAATTATATAATTTAAAACCCTTTGCTATAAAATGTTATTAAAAAATAATTAAATTATAAAAGCGATTTAATTTATTATTTTTGAAATATTCACAAAAATTATTTTAATATTAATATATCACATAAAATATAGAGAAAAACAGTGACGATGAATCTGTTCAAGAAATTCCTGCCATGCCCAGCCATGTACAGCCACGGATAAGGGATAATCAAGGAATAAATGTTGGCAGTGAACGTTTCTTTACTGCATTGAATCCCGAAGATATGGATGCATTAGCCCATCCACATGGATGGTTGGAAAATTTTGTGATCAATGCATATTTGGATTTGATAACCCGAAATCGAGAAGATGCGAGATTTGTGCCAAGCGATGTTATAACAACTTTTTGGAATTCGAATGTGATAAATCTTGATTGGCTGCAGCATCAAATTGGGCATGGCGGCTTGAATTCAGTCCGATTTTGGTTAATTCCGGCACATATATACAGAAATCATTGGGCATTGGCAGTTTTGGATTTGCATAAAAATAAAATTGCCTTTTGCGATTCATTATATATGGGCCAAAATACAAAAGAATATTGGAAATTTCATACAGCCCTTTCAAATTTTTTCACCAATTTATATGGCAATTTTAATGCACATTTGGATATGAATCAAGTTGAATGGACAAATCGAGAAAATATTCCACGCCAAACAAACGCATGGGATTGTGGGGTATTCCTGCTGATGTATGCCGCAGAAATTATAAGGAGCAGTGATATTTTCACAAATTTCACTTTTACTCAAAATTTAATACCAGATTCCCGACTCAGGATATATCGAGAATTGTTGGCTCATCGATTGTAAGTTTAAAATAATAATAATTTTGGGAAAAAATTTATTCAAATTGAATTTTTAAATTTTGGCATTTTTTATAATTACTAATTAATTTAATAAGATATTAATAATAAAAATAAAATAATTTAGTCCTGAAGAATTTGCTTTACTTCTAACGAGTGAAGTAGCCACTGGTTCAATACGGCCTACACATATGATCCAATCAATTCGGGAAGGTAAATCTTTACATTCTCAATCAATTCGTCCTTCTGGCATACCCACTCAAACTGATTCAATTCGTCCTTCTGGCATACCAACTCAAACTGATTCAATTCGTCCTTCTGGCATACCAACTCAAACTGATTTAATTCGTCCTTCTGGCATACCAACTCAAACTGATTCAATTCGTCCTTCTGGCATACCAACTCAAACTGATTCAATTCGTCCTTCTGGCATACCTACTCAAACTGATTCAATTCGTCCTTCTGGCATACCAACTCAAACTGATTCAATTCGTCCTTCTGGCATACCAACTCAAACTGATTCAATTCGTCCTTCTGGCATACCCACTCATATTGATTCAATTAGTCCTTCTGGCATACCCACTCAAACTGATTCAATTCGTCCTTCTGGCAATTATAAAAAAATTATTTCTGAAGGAATTAAATCAATCAGGGGAATGGAAGAAACTCAATCAATCAGAAGAAAGGGACAAACGCAATCAATCGGAAGAATGGAAGGAATTAAATCAATCAGAGAAATGGGAAAAATACAATCAATCAAAGGAATGCATGGAATTGAATCAATTAGACCATTCGATTTAAACGAACCATATTCAGCAATGGAAATAGAAGAAAAACAATTAAATGATTCGAATGGTTCTGGAAATAGCGGTTCAATTAGGCGATTGGATGATTTGGAAATTGAATCAAGAAAAAAGAAAAAAATGGAAAGTGAAATATTTAGAAAATCAATCAGAGAAACAGCTGGATCAATCAGACCAGCAGGGAGAATGCAAGAACATTCAATGAGTAAAAATTCAAAAATATTTTAATATTTTTATATAAAAAATAATTTTTCAATAGAATGTTATAAATATATTAATTCAGAGACTAGACACTAAATAATCATTTCTAATAAAAAATTACAGCAGTCAAATATGTGAAAAATGAATATGGAGGATATTTACTTGTCCATGAGGGACATGTTTATTTGAAAGCAAGAAATTTTGCTTCTAGAAGTAAAAGGTCCGTATGGATGTGCATAGAAAGAAATTCAAATTGCTTGGTAGAAGCGAGAGTGAATGATAATAACCAAATAATCATCATTAATGAACATAACCATCATCCACATCCAGAAAGATTAAAAGGATTGCAGACATATGACAATTTTAAAGGTTCATTAATATTTAATTGAAAGATTTAACGAAATATTTTTCGATCAAAAATAATTAGAGTTAATTTTTAATTTGTGGAAAACATTAACGGCTGAAAATTATTATATTTCATAGATCCTCTCACAAAGGAGAATTTGCAAAATTTGAAAGATAGGAAAAAAATTTATGTTGATGGATTTATCTATGTATTTAATAATGCACAAGGAAAGCAAACTTATCTCACTTGTGAAGAAATTAGTAAATCCAAGTGCAAAGGAAGAGCGATTATCGAAAATGACCTTTTTGAAGTTACCATTCAACACAATCATAAAGGAGAAATAATGGCACCAGGTATTTCTAATAGTTGAACATTAATTGTTCTTTATTATTCAATAGTAGAATATAAACTTATTACTGAAGAAATCTAACAAAATCAGATATTTATTAATAAAAAAATTATTTCATCAATTTGATTTTCAATTAAATTAAATGACTCTAAAATAAAAATTGAATGTTATGATATGGTCTTTTTCAGTTGAGAAATTTGATACATGAGCCTTTCTTTAATTTTCATTTGAAATGAAAGTTC
>JAQSEB010000263.1:0-13880 GCA_030063045.1 Pratylenchus scribneri
CGTTATTTTATTGCTTTTTGGCATTTAGATTTTTTAATACCAAATTCCGTAAAAAGTGGAATTAAAACGGCAATCAAAAGCATTCATTTAATTCCATCAGGGAAATTAAAATTAATATTTAGTCTGATTATTCTAATTCCATTTTATCCCTTTATTACCCCCTTAATTAGTTTTCTTTTAAAGCTTAAGCATAAATTATTCCACCCATAAAGTTTTAAAATTTTATCGGCGCCTCATGCAACGATTTGGGTTTTTTATTTTTAGGTTCGGCATTTTGGGTTTGGAATTAAGTTTCTTATAATTTAAAACGTTTAAAATAAATCAAAATTTCTGGAAATTTAAACCCAAACTTTTCATCCAATTTTGTTCAATTTTTAATTACAATGTCAACTGCTGCTGCTAAAACTCCACCAGCACCGATGCGATGAATATTTTGTGCCACAGAAAAGTAGGGCCAAACCCCGGTTAAAATGAAATTTGATTAAAATATTAAATTTTAGAAGTGCCATATCCTAAAGAAACTAAAAGTGGACCATGGATTTACCCATTTGCCAGAGAAAATCGACATCTTGATGGCGCAATTCAATAAAATGGAAACGGTTTCATTCACAAATAATTTAATAATAAATTCATTAAAACTTTGAGGCAAGGCCGTGGGCAGCGTAAAACATTCATAGAATTGCAAAAAGTAAATTTAAACATTAACTTTATAATTAAAATTTTACTCACATAGGGATTTCACGCAAAAGCATTTGGCCCAAATTGTTTCCGTGTATCCGGCTGCATACAAACTTTACAGCAGAGAACGCCCAAAGATGGGTAAAAAAACCAATTCAATTTGGTGAAAACCCGTTTATTCAACCAAATTTGCAGTAGATTAAAGGTTTTGTCTTCTTAAACTTTATTAAATTATTAAGAAATTTATTATTTGGCACCTTTTTGACGATTTTTTGGCCTCATCTGCCAAAATGAATACAACAATCGCCCAACCAAAACAACAAAGATGGATGGAAATGATGATGCGAATAAGGAAGAGAAGAAAAGCAAATGAGCCATGCCAGATGCCATTGACCGCCGAGGAATCGTCCAAAAAATCGCCTTTTAAAACGACCAGCGGCCGCTTCCTCCGCCAATTTACCTTCATTCCCGGTCAAATTGATTTCACCTATCAAGAGTCCTCGCTAAAACATTGATTTCGTTTTTCGCTCTCTATAAAAAAGCCGTCCACCAAACCCAAAATGGGAATTATTTTATGGCGATGATGGCAAATTGGCGGAGGAAGCGGCCGCTGGTCGTTTCAAAGGCGATTTTTGGGCGATTCCTCAGCGGTCAATGGCATGGTCCATTTGCTTTTCTTCTCTTCCTTATTCGCATCATCATTTCCATCCATCTTTGTTGTTTTGGTTGGACGGAATTCGATTTTGGCAGATGAAGCCAAAAAAATCGTCAAAAAGGTGCCAAATCCAGGTAAATAAAATTTCTTAATTATTTAATAAAATTTAAGAAGAAAAAACTTTATTTCCCTGCAAATTTGGTTGAATGAACAGTTCTCCACTAAATTGAATTGGTTTTTTACCCATCTTTGGGCGTTCGTTGTAAAGTTTGTTTGCAGCCGGATACACGGAACAATTTGGGCCGAATAAAATTTTAATTATAAATTAATGTTTAAATTTACTTTTTGTAATTCTTTGAATGTTTTACACTGCCCACGGCCTTGCCCAATTTCAAATATCAGTTTGAATGAATATATTATTAAATTAAATTATTTGTGAATAAATCCCAGAAACCATCTTCTATTTTATTGTATTGCGCCACCAAGATGTCGAATTTCTTTGGCAAATGGGTAAATCCATGGTCCATTCTTACCATTTGGGTTTGGCCCTACTTTTCTGTGGCACAAAATATTCATCGCATCGGTGCTGGTGGAGTTTTAGCCGCAGCAGTTGACATTGTAATTAAAAATTGAACAAAATTGGATGAAAAGTTTGGGTTTAAATTTCCAGAAATTTTGATTTATTTTAAAGTTTTAAATTATAAGAAACTAAATTCTAAACCCAAAATGCCGAACCTAAAAATAAAAAACCCAAATCGTTCCTTGAGGCGCCGATAAATTTTTAAAATTTTATTTTATCGCTTTTTGGCATTTAGATTTTTTAATAACAAATTCAGTAAAAAAGTAAAAACTTTTCCGGAAAAAAGGCGGAATTAATTTTTTTCGTTTAAAACTTTGTTCATCATATTTTCCAAAAATTTTACACATTTCCACCACCGCTGATTCATTTCATTCGCTACTCCAAAAAATGCCAACCAAAAATGCCAATAAACAGTTTTTGACTTCTAATAAATCAGAAAACGGTTTTAGACCCTACAAACCTTAGTATATCTCATCGAGACGCATCGAATCGTATATAATATGTTAGCTTTTGGTTCAAAATTAAATAGTTTAAAATCAAAAACCGGAAATATGGTTTAAACGGTTTAATACGCTTTAATTTTGGCCAAACCATGACAAATTATATATCATTCGATGAATCTCTATGAGATCTACGAATTGGTATAAGATTTGTAGGGTTTAAAACCGTTTTCTGATTTATTAGAAGTCAAAAACTGTTTATGGGATTTATGGGTTGGCATTTTTGAGATGTTGGCTGGATTGACATTTTCTGGAGTTACCCATTTCATTCACTTCCAAAGTTCAATTCCCATCAACATTCCATTTTATTCTTCATTCCATTTCAATTCCAAATAAAATTTTTCATTAGGAAATTGAAATAAATATTTAGTTTGATTATTCCAATTCCATTTTATCCCCTTACCCCCTTACTTAGTAGTTTCCTTTATATTTAAAGTTTAAAGCTTACGCATAAATTATCCCCCCCCCCCTTTACCTTTATTCCACTCCTTATTCGGTCCTTAATTCCAAATAAAATTTTCATTAAGAAATTGAAAAAATATTTTGTTAAATTATTCCAATTCTAATTTCCAAAAGCTCTTCCTTATTAGGCATTAGCCAATTTCGCTCCTTTTTTCCAATTTATTAATTATTTCACTCCTTAACGCGCAATTTGACTATTATTTTTCCTTTCAACAAATGTTCAATTCAATTTCAGTTCAGATAAAGCAAAAATCAAATATGTCGCATGGACGACAAACAGCTGAAGAAATGTTGGCAGCACAGCGGCGTCGCCAACTAGAAGAATTGCGGCAACAAGACGAAGAATTGAGGCGAAGAGAAGCAGAGAGTGAACGCCGAGAAGAGGAATTGAGGCGAAGGGAACAACAAATTCAACGGCAAGAAGAGGACTTGAGACGACGGGAAGAACAGGAACGCCAATTGCAAGAAAATCAGCGACGGCAATCGCGCGAAAGTATGGCTCGTCTTCGTGCACGTCGGAATCGTGATCAAGAAGGCGAACAACAGTGATGGATGGCGAAAATAAAGAAGGATGAAAGAAATGAAGAAGCCAACCAATATGGACAAATAATATATCATAAATAGTTGCTTTTTATAATTCAAATTATTCAACTTTTTCTGGAATAAATAAATATCATTAAATATTCTAAAAATTGTTTTACTAAATAAAATATATAGAAATGGGTGTTTGGGATTTGGGAAGCAAAATTTTTGTGGACAAAGATATTTTAGAAGGGAAGGAATGGATGATATCAATATCTGGATTGGGAGCGTAGATATTAATATACAACGGTCTGGATCTGGAGGTGCTAGGTCGATTCCACAATGGTGCAAATATGGGCGATTCCACAATGGTGCAAATATAAAGTTTTTGGATTCTAATAAATCAGAAACTGGTTTTAGACCCCACAAACCTTATACCAATTTGTAGATCTCATCGAGACGCATCGATTGGTATATAATATGTTAGCTTTTGGCCCAAAATAAGAAAGTTTAAAACCAAAATCTGGAAAAAATGGTTTAAACGGTTTAATACTCTTTAATTTTGACCAAATGTTGATAAATTATATACCATTCAATGCGTCTCGATGAGATCTACAAAATGGTATAAGGTTTGTGGGGTCTAAAACCAGTTTCTGATTTATTAGAAGCCAATAACTTTATATTTGCACCATTGTGGAATCGCCCATATTTGCACCGCTCTTTGTCTATTGTGGAATCGACCTCGGACGGGATCTGGAATGGCGAATTCTGAATATAAAAAACTTGCGGTTATCATCGAAAACTAGTCTATTTGTCTATTGAGAGCCAAACCTTTAGGTGCAAATCTCAATTTTTCACTTTTCATAATTTAATTGTCCCCTTAACATGCTTTCGCATCAGACCTAATGTCCCTTTAACATGCTTTCGCATCAGACCTTAAATGTCCCCTTAACATGCATTCGCATCAGACCTTAAATGTCCCCTTAACATGCTTTCGCATCAGACCTTAAATGTCCCCTTAACATGCTTTCGCATCAGACCTTAAATGTCCCCTTAACATGCTTTCGCATCAGACCTTAAATGTCCCTTTAACATGCTTTCGCATCAGACCTTAAATGTCCCCTTAACATGCTTTCGCATCAGACCTTAAATGTCCCTTTAACATGCTTTCGCATCAGACCTTAAATGTCCCCTTAACATGCTTTCGCATCAGACCTTAAATGTCCCTTTAACATGCTTTCGCATCAGACCTTAAATGTCCCCTTAACATGCTTTCGCATCAGACCTTAAATGTCCCCTTAACATGCTTTCGCATCAGACCTTAAATGTCCCTTTAACATGCTTTCGCATCAGACCTTAAATGTCCCTTTAACATGCTTTCGCATCAGACCTTAAATGTCCCTTTAACATGCTTTCGCATCAGACCTTAAATGTCCCCTTAACATGCTTTCGCATCAGACCTTAAATGTCCCCTTAACATGCTTTCGCATCAGACCTTAAATGTCCCCTTAACATGCTTTCGCATCAGACCTTAAATGTCCCTTTAACATGCTTTTTCAGGCTAAAGAAATGAGATTGAATGAATGCACTTTATTTATCAGAAAAAGTTGAATAATTTGTTTAAGAAATAGCTTCGATAAAGTTTGGTATTTATTTAAATTTTGTTTGTCTCCTCATTTCTTTCATCGTTCCTTCTTTCCAAATCATCATTCCATCACTGTTGTCCATCTTGCTGATGATCACGATTCCGACGTTGTCCACGTTGACGGGCCTTCTTTTCGCGCCATTGCCTGCGCCGTTCTTCTTGGCGCCGATGCAATTCTTCCTCTCGGCGAAGTTGATCTTCCTCCCTTCTACGGCATTCTTCCTCTCGACGTTGTTGATCCTCCGCCCGTCTGTTCAATTCTTCTTCTCGCCGGCGAATATCTTCTAGCCGTCGTCCAATTTCTTCAGTTTCTCGAATACGTTGTTGTCGTAAGCGTTCTAACTCCTCAAGGGTCAACACCATGTTTTATTTGGCAGAAATGGAATCTGAAAAAGAATTGAAAATTTTCAGGAAGGTAATTGGCAAATTGCGCGTTAGGAAAGCGTAATAAATAATAAAGTGGAAAGGAAGGAGAAAATTTTGGAACTTATTAATTGTATGAAACGCTAAAAATGGCGCTTTTGAACAAATAATTAAACAAAATTTTCATTTCAAATTCCGGATTATTTGGAATTGGAGAAAAATTGTGCATTAAGAATGCGGGGAATAAAGGTAAAAAGAACGTGAATAAATTAGTAAGGGCTAAAGTGGAGGGGCGGGACGTTGAAATAATTTAATTGTAAATTTTTTTCAATTTCCTAGATAATTTTATTTGAAATTAAGTACCGAATTGGACTAAAATAATGAGTGGAATAAAGGTAAAAGGAGGGATAATTTATATTTAAGCTTTAAAGAGTAAAGAGAGAACTAGTAAGTAGTGGCTAAATGGAGAATTGAAATAATCAAACCAAATATTTCATTTCAGCTTCCTAATGTAAATTTTATTTGTAATTGAAATGGAATAAAATGAAATGGAATGATGGCTTTTGGTTGCTTACTTATTAAATAGTTTTCTTCCAATTTGTTGACTTCAATAATCATCAAATTTATCGGGAAAATATTTATTATGAAATGATGAATTCAATTCATTTTTTTGTGAGATGGGAAATGGGAATGAACATTGAGAATAAATGAAATGAATCAGCGGCAGGGTTGCCAGAATGTCCCCCCACGGGGGGCATTTGCCCCCTTTTTGAGATTTTGCCCCCTTTTGTGCCCCCCGAGCCTTGGTGCCCCCCAAATGCCCCCTTTTTGGCATTTTCCCCTCTTTTCGCCATTTTTTTCTTTTTATGATAATTTTATGACTTTTTATGCATAAAAGTGACAAAATATCCAATTTTTTTTCTCTTTCTGCATTATATTTTATAATTTTGTCTTCTATCTCATTATGTAAAAAATTATACATTACATAGCTTATTCAAGTTTACATATTTTTTTTATTGATTTTTAATAAATTATTATTAGCAAATTATTAAATATTTTCAGCTAAACCTAAAATGCAAAGAAAAATGACATCGTTTTTTTCTTCCTCATTTACAAAACAATCGACATCAATTTCTTATGCAGAAGAGGCAACTGAACATTGTTCCGGTGTACAAGAGACAAATGAGAACGATTCCGATGTTGAAGAGGCAAATTCAGAAATTGATACAATGGATCTTACTGATCTAAGTGATTCAAATGATGGAGAGGATCAATCGCTCACAACAACTAGCAATGTTTTTATTTTTGTATTTAAATTAATTTATAAATAAATTCAGCCATTAAAAAAGCGAAAGTTTTCACATGATAAACCAAGAAGAAAAGAAGGAGGCTTTACAAAATTCAAGCCAATTTATGCAACAAAATATGCAAATGATTGTATTGAAAATTCTACAAAAGGGATAGGCTCATTCCGTTGTCGAGCATGTAATGAAGACATTGCATTTGGTAAAAAAGGTGAAGAAGCAATAAAACGACACATTGGGCGAGAACGGCATAAAGAAAATGTCAAAATTACAAATCAGAATTTGTCATTGGCTGGATATATAGAGCGAAAAACGGTTTACATCTTTTTAAATTGCTTAATTTAATATTTTTGCAGACAACCGAAGAAAATCGTTCCGTTGTAATTGAATTGTGTTTCGCGTTCCATTGTGCCAAACACAACTTCAGTCTAAATTCAATGCAATGCACTTCCAAATTAGTTCCAGTGTTATTTGTTGGCTCAAAAGCAGCAGAGCGTTTCGCAAGTGGAAAGACAAAAACCATTGCATTAATTAAAGGTAAATAATAGATCGAATAATTTATGATTAATATTTTTCAATTAATATAGGAGTTTTACATCCATTTTTTATGGATTCATTCATTCACAGAGCCAATGAATTTGGGTTTTCTGTTGGATTTGATTCAACACCACATAACAAAATACGCCTGTATGGGATTGTGATAAGGTTTTTATAATTGATTTTTGTTCATTTATTATAATTTAAGATTCTTCGATGGAAAACAAATTCAAAATAAATTGTGCCAATTAATTTCTTTGAGCAGTGAAAAAGCAATTGATATGCACCAACTTATAAAAGAAACATTACAAAGGAACGGATTGGAACAGGATAAAGTTGTTTCCTTCACTGCGGACAATACAATGAGCAATTTCGGTGGCCCGATGAGAGGAGGACAAAACAATGTATTCGCGTTATGGAAAAAAGGTTTTTTGGAATTTAATAAATTTTATAATGTAAAATTAAGAAAATCCTAAAATCATTGGCATTTCCTGCAGCGCGCATATAATCCACAATGCAGGGCGGAATGCCGGCGATAAGATGGATTTTGGCTTCGAGCTTTTTGCCAGTTCCGTTGTTGGATATTTTAGTGGCCATGCACAAAGATGGGAACGATTTTGTGATAAATGTGTGGAGCTTAAGGTAATTTTTTATTATCTTATTATTTCTTTATAAAAATTTAAGATTGAACCAAAAGAATTTCCTCATCATCTCCACGTTCGATGGCTTACTTTGGGACAACTTTGTGAACGATTAATTGAAATGTGGGTTCCGGTGGAAGAATATTTCACAATGGCTGACGATGCTCCACCAAATTTACGAGAAATATTTCAAATTGGTTCCGTTGTAAAATCGATGGAAGTATTTGCTATTATGAATTTTGTCAATTTTGTGCTCTCACATTTTAACAAATTTAATGCAAAAACACAGGTTTTTCAATTTTCTCATATAATACAATTCTTATTTAAGTCGCACACATTTACAATTGCCGATTTATCCGATGAATATGAAAATTTTATGGATTTGCTTGAATCATTGGAAAGAGACAAAAATTTTGGGGCAAAAACTCTTCGGGCATTAGAAAATTTAACGACTGCAAATTTTCATAATAATCGAACAAAATTGGAAAAAATGTTTCAGGTAAATTTTAATATAAAAATGTAATATTTTCACAGAAATTTTACAATGATGCTTTGGCCTATTGTGATATATGGTTTAAACAATTGTCTGAAACAACTAATTTTCCATTGAGATGGTTGTCATTTGATGAAGGTAATTTTTATAATTTTTTTTTTCAAAACCAATCAAATTATTAGGAGCACTGAATTTTACCGCCATTCTCGAAGCATACACAAAAATGTTCCAATGTTCCGATGATGATTACGACAACATTTACGAAGAAGTTCGACAAATTCAATCAGCTTTAAAAGAATTAAACAAGAACAGTTCCTTTGTCAAAAAGAAAACTGAAGAAAAATGGGCGGCATTGTTCCGGAATAAAAATATTGTTTTGGTTCGCAAACTGGTCTCATCATTGCTGAGCATCTTCCCATCAAATGCCTTTTGTGAATCGATTTTCTCCGTGGTCAATGGAATTTGGACCGATGAAAGAAACCGATTTAATGTCGATACAGTGAATGCATTAGTCTCAATTAAAGAAAATTCAGAATTTAATTGTTCAGAAGCATTTAATTTATTTATTTCCAACTCTGAATTGTTGCAAAAAGCGAAAAGAAACGATAAATATTTCGAATAAATCAATTTTTAATCATTTTAACTCGTTTTTAAAAATGCCCCCCAAAATGCCCCCTTTTTTACTGAAAATGCCCCCCAAATGCCCCCTTTTTTTTCCAAAATGCCCCCCAAAGTAAAAATCCATCTGGCAACCCTGATCAGCGGCGCTGGAAATGTGCATAATTTTTTATTTGGATATTTTGTCATTTAAATCGTATACTCTTTCGCTTTTGTCGTCAGTTCTTTTTTTCTGCTCTATAAAGCGTACAATTTTTTAAAAAAGCGTACAAAAATTATAAATTTATTATGCCTTAGATGTGACCAGAATTAGCAGGAATTTTCATTGCTAATTTTAGATTAAATATATCTTAATTAAAATAAAATAAAACATATTGAAAATAGATAGGCTCAACGCTTTGGCCAAGATATGGTCATAAATACAAGAATAATGGTAATTTTTCTAAGTTTTTGACCACAAATTTGCCAAAAAGTTTTGGATGATCAATATACCAATGAATAGCCAAAATTTGGTGCTATTAAATGCAGTTTAATCATTTACATTACATTGGTTAATTGGTTTATAAAATTGCTGAGACAGAAATGACCCCAATCGAAAATATAAGGTAATATTTTTAGTGAAAAGGTTTTTAGAAGGAATTACTATTTTATTCTCAACAAATGTTCACACAATATAATAAAATATTTTAGTAAAAATCTTTTTAATTTTCTTGTAAATTATTTGAATATTTTCTTTATTGTCCATCATCATTCCCGCCCATTTCTCTATTGACTGGCCAAGGCAGTTTGCATCATTTGGCCAAATGTGGCATTCACTTGAGTGAAATGTTGGACCATGGCTGTTTGGAGACGGGGCAGAGCATTTCTCAATACACCGGCCAAATTGTTCACCAAACGTTGACGGGCACCCTCATCCAAATCCTGCGATAAATTAAATCAATATTTGTCTCAGATAATTGTGATTTATTAAATTTGACTCTATTTATTTAAATACTAGAATGAGTTTCACCAAAAAGGGCATTTAAGCCATTTTATCCAAACCGGTTTTCTGCTATATTTACTTAGAGGGATTAAATCAAAAACCAATGAAGATTTTGAATTTAAACTCTTAAAATCAGTTCCAAAATATAAATTTATGGTTTAATTGAAATGTTTTAAACGACTTTTTAGGTAAAACGCTCAAATTAGTCTATTTTTTTTATCATAGTTTAATTTTTTTATTCTGATTTTGTCATTTCCTATCATTTGAATTTGTAATATTTATTTTTGTAATTATTTGAGTTCTCAAAATTCTACATTACACTTTTTTGTCCCAATTTATTATTTTATTTGTTTTATAAATTTTAATAATTATTATAATTATCAAATTCTATTTTGTAATAATTTTAATTGTAATAATTCCAGATTTTTACTATTTTACTTATTAATTTTTAATATTGTTAGTAATTTCCAAAAAATCCCTACATTATTCCACATCATTGCCGGCTGTGAGTAATTATCATCGCCGCCGGATTCGAATCTGGCCACGGTTGTGTTCAAAATGGACCATGCCGAATCCGGTTCCCCGGTGATCTGTGGGCCATTGAATGTGTTTGGATGATAGACCGGTGCACCGCCCTCATTTCCATCGAATCGCATAAATCCATTAATTTGGGTGTTGTTCACACGGAATGGACAATTTATGGGCAATTTCATGAAATTCACACCCAATCGATGCAGCTGAGTGTCCGGATAGGCGAACAGACGGCCCTGGAGCATTTTGTCTGGGGATGCCTCAACGCCGGGCACCATCCGTGCTGGGGCGAATGCCGCCTGCTCACATTCCTCAAAATAGTTTTCCGGATTCCGATTCAAAGTGACGGTGCCGACGGAAATCAATGGGAATTCGCTTTCGGGCCAAATTTTGGTCACATCGAATGGATTCCATCGGTGGACGGCTGCTTGGGCGAAGGTCATCACCTGAAAATGGACCAAATTTAATTGTCTTTTGGCACATCCAAAAACCTGAATTTTCAAATCCCATTTTGGGAAATCGCCATTCTCAATGGTATTGTACAAATCCCTTTGGGCATAGTCCGGGTCTTCAGCCTGGAGTTCACGGGCCCGTTGGGCGGTCAAATTGTGCACACCTTGTTGCGTTTTCAAATGGAATTTGCAGAACACGGCAGTGCCATTGGCATTCACCTTCAATAAATAATTAATTAATAATTAAATCAAATTGCTGAGGTTAACGAAACAGGAGGTGAAGTTCAATAATATCTTTTCAAAATTTGGCACTTGGCCATAACTCAACAAGGAAGAAGCCAATTCGAGAAGGCAATGTGACTATTTGAAAGCACTAAACTCCTCTAAATATTGGTTTTCGTAATTTTTAAAACTAGTTCGGCCATAAATACGGGTTTATTAAACACAAATACATCTAACATTTTAAAGTCTGGATTTCATAAAATTATTTACTGAACTATCCAAAGAGAGATTGTCTCAAAATTTGGCTATTGCTTAGCTAATTTATAAACCCAAATATTGAAATGAGGGTACCTTGAAAAGTTCCCAACAAAATTAGTAAAAAATGTATTGCTAACCAATTTGAATGTGTGCGACCCAAATCCATCCATTTTCCTGTATCCATCCGGAGTGCCCAAATCCGAGAAAATTCGCATAATCATGTGCATTGCCTCCGGCCGTTGGGACCAAAAATCGAAAACCATATTTGGGTCGGGCAAATGCGTTCGTGGATTCCTCTTTTGGGAATGAATGAAGCTGGGGAAGAGGATTGGGTCACGGATGAAGAAAATGGGCGCATTGTTGCCGACCAAATCCCAATTGCCCTCTTTCGTGTAAAATTTCATGGCAAATCCGCGTGGGTCGCGAACAGTTTCGGCACTGCCCATTTCGCCGGCCACGGTGGAGAATCGCCAAAAGCATGGAGTCCGTTTGCCAATTTCCGAGAACAATTCTGCCTTTGTGTATTGGGTGATGTCATGGGTGATCACCAATTCTCCATGGGCACAGGAGCCTCTGGCATGGACCTGAATGAAAGAAGAAATTTATTCAGCAATTTGAACAAATAGAAAAATTTAATGTATGATAATTTTATGGAAGGAGAGAAAATTTTTCTCTCAAATTTACTCGCCAAATTGATTTTCCAATTAAATTAATTTTAGTAATTTGATAAATTGTACACCCCTAATTGGGATGCTATTCATTCAATAGAAAAAAAATTAGTGAATTTTGATTGAAAAGTAGGCCAAAATCTACAGTTTATTTTTTTTTCTATCTCATTGGCTTAGAATAAAATCAGTTGGATATCAAAATGTTTATAATTTTTAAATTACAAATATATTGGTACTTATTATTATTATCCAGCTTGGGTCCTATTTTTTGTTGAGAAAGGAAAAGTGAAGGGTCCCTCATTTGGGTCATCGCGATTAGAGTCATTAAGGTTACCATCATAGCATCGAGATTAATGTTAGAGTCATTCGATGTTATCACATAGATGGATATCTTATCCCGGAATTACCACCAATGAGCCCTAATCCTGATCCCCAATTGGGGAACCTTCACTTTTACCTAGTTGACCAAAAAAGAGGACCCAAATTAGATAATTACTGATGAGATATTGGCCTAATTTAATATTAACTTTATTCCTAACTTACCACTCGTTCCGGAATGCGTTCCCTGTCGAAATGGGACATTTCATCCAAATAAACCACATCTTGGAGGAGAACAGGCCCTCGGGGTCCGGCGGTCAAAACAGCGGTTTTGGTGGACACCGGTGCACCCCATGAAGTGGTCATTCTCTCCGGATTCGGCTTGGATGCCAGAAAATCGGGCAATTGATCGGCTGCCGGATTTGATGAAGCATTTTGGCCGAATGCGGTGCCGGCCAGAGCAAAAATAGCGAAAATGATGAATTTAGCCATTTGAAATATTTTTAAATTTTTATTTGATTTAATTTGTGTGAATTGTGAGTGAAGTGAATTTCCCATCCATTTGGTGGATATTTATATGGCCTAAAATTGATAAAGTGGATTATAGTTTTGTTTGAAATAAACTATAAAAAAGGTAAAAATTATGCTAAAAATGGCGTCGTAAATATTTAATCAGGAATGGATTGGTTCAATCCCCCTTCGCAAAGTGTCCTAAAATTGGTTTATTCAAATATAACTAGTAGAGTCTGGGGCAGGGTAAATGTAAAATTTAAATTTTATTCGGCAATATTTTCACATCTGGCCACGTCGTTGACTCCGCCGGAAATACGCAAATCCATAAAATAATTTAATTCAGTGTTGGGGACGAATTTGAATGTATGGGTGAATATTTAAATTTTAATCCAAACACATAAATCAATTCACGCAAAAATGTACGAGTGAACTTTGGAGAATGTAGATCTAGGACATTTATAACAAATGAGGACATACTACAAATTTCAACTGAGGATTTTACTTCTCTTTCGGTTATTATAATTTTTTTTGAATTTAAAATTATGTGCCACACAATTCAAAATTAAAAATTATTTTAGTATTTTCCAAGAAGTAATTAATAATTAAGTGGAGATTAGAGAATTACTAAACATGAATCTGGCCTACATTTTGTCAAACCAATCATTGTAAGCAAATGGCGACATTTACCAATTATAATAGATCCAAATTTGTAAATGTTGGATTGCTTTTCCCAATACCCAGATGATCAAATACGATTGAAATAAGGGCAAAATCGGGTAAATTTTGCGAATTAAATTTTTTGGGCACCTAAACTAATAGTTGCACTTTATCACATCCATCTAGTAAATTCCAAACTCAGCATTTAAGTCTAAACAATTGACAGAGTCAATGGTAAAAAATTTTAAATTTTGCAGAAGAAATTTAAAGTTCTTAATTCG